>JASANF010008400.1:0-135818 GCA_030248245.1 Trissonchulus sp. WLG1_4 | reverse complement strand
TCAAAACTAAAAACTTTTAACTTAACTTCGCATTGCGGTTTCATCTGGCTAGGGCTGTTAAGTCTTCACCATTGCGTGTACCATCCTTTAATGAATGCTATTAAATAAAACAGTTATCGTTATGGGCAAACCAAGGGCGTAGTGTTTGTGACCGGCCGCGTAAGCCGCGGGCCGGCCGGCGGAGAATTTCGGCCGGCCAGCCGGCCGGTAAAAGCCGGCTGGCCTGCCGGCGGGAGCGGCCGATTTTTTGGACAAAACCCACATATTGATCTAAGTCCAGAGTGTCATTTTGGCATAACTTAGCCTGACGGATTGTTATGCTGGCCTAATTTTATCAGTCTGTTGAATCGGGCTGGCCAGCCGGTGTTTTTAACCGGCCGGTCGATTTTGACCGGCCGGCCGGCCAGCGCAGGCTGTTTTGCGACTGAAAATGAGTCCCCACTTTCGTTTTTATAGTCTGGCCGACCAAGTTTTTATAGTCTGGCCGTCTCCAATTGACCAAATTTAGCCTAAAAGTCACATTTTCCTCAATGTTTTATGAGGGCTGTCGCTTCGAGACCCCATGAGGGCTGTCGCTTCGAGACCCCAGCAATTTTGTAGGTTAGTGATCTTTCGTTTGTTAACTCGAATCAAACGCGGAAGAATTAAAATTGCTAAAAAGTATATTACATTTTAACTCATACGAAAATTCGAAAAGTCATTCCACCAAATTTTTTTCAGGGTACGCCGCTGTTTTCAAGACGTAATTTATCGAAAACAGCATAGCCGACATTCGAGCACAAGTCATAACGCAGTTAGTAAATCTAGTAAAAAAGTCAAATAAGGTAGAATAACTTATGCCGTATCCCCCCTTTTTGCGGGTCACGGTCCGCCCCGGATTTGAGTGCAGCACCTCAAAATACTCCTGAGAACGAGATTTAACCGCAAAAGTGGCGACAGGGCGTCTCTGGGTCATTTTGTAGGTTGTACAAACCGTGGGGGGTCACAGCGCCACAATGGTGTCCCATTCTTCCTATGTACTCTTGATAGGGGTAAAGTGAGCACCTGATTACGAATCTGCTGTTTGTTTATGTCTAGAAAGAACCAACTTGGACCATCATAGTATCATACACGTCCAACATCAGTGGCTTACCCAGAAAAAAATTTTGAGGGGGAATGACTTAGACTTTTTGTAATGAGTTAAAATGCACTTTTAAGCAATTTTAAAATTTATATAACGCCTAACAAACGACAGTTCCCTTAATCACAAAGTTGCAAGAGTTTGTGGGCGGCAGCCCCCTACCGGCCCCCTACCATTTTTTCCATGCTTAGACCAAATTTGGTTAGCAGGACTGCTGGAAACGTATCAGAAATTTTTTCTGACAGAAAATTAAAACAAAAGATGGTAACGTCACATCAGACATTCAGACAGTGTATTACTCGTGTATATAGACATTTAAATGCAGCATAATGTGCATGTACAGGCTTTGATGAAAAATAATAGCAAGGAATAATAAGCCACATAGACGCAGGGGTCTGAGGGGGCAGCCCCTAGAAAGAATTGGGGGCAATTTTTTTTATTTTTAGGCCTAAGTTGGTCAGTTGGAGACGTATCAGAAAATTTTTTTGAGCGGACCATAAAAATCAAAGGGACCCTTGTGTAAAAAATCACTGAGAAAAAGTTTCGGGGGGAATACCAACCTTCCCCCCTGGGTACGCCTTTGCCCGACATGAGATCGAAATCGAAGTGGTGACATCAAATCTTACAACTATAGGCAAATTTGGTATCAATTCAATCACGCAGTTGCATATTTTGACAAGAAAATCTACGATCACAACAGTTTTTGTTGACACAAGTTTGCGTACATTTTTCGCAAATAATTGAACATGTGTATGTGGGTCAGACACTGTGTGGGGGGGGGGGTGGTGGGTGGGTGTTTTTTTGCTGGTGTGTTTTTTTTTTTTTTTGTTTTTTGGTTTTTTGAGTTTTTTGGTGACTCTTTTTTTTTTTTTGGTTTTTTTATTTTTTTTGTTTTTTTGCAGGTTCTTCTTTTGCGAGTTTATTTTTGCTTCGGGGTGGGTTTGTGTTGTTTGTGAGTCGGTGGGATTATAGACGATAGGGGTCATTAAGGGCTGACGATAATTCGAAAGTGAGCAATCGCAAACTAATGTACATTGGCTGTTTTTGGAAATTTGGTGAGATTTTATCAAGCAAATGAAAGTCGAGCAATTGAAAGTCGAGCGAATGAATGCTCATCGAAGTATCCGTCTGTCATTCCTAGACTTCTTGCTGACTTTATTTGCTAATTGTTATTTTTAGCCTGTTTATTATTTGCCATTGCTGACTTTCGCTTGATCGTGCCCTTTAATTGGACCCCTTGTCTTTATATCCTCGTGTTTTCGCTTGCTCGACAATTAGTCACTCTGAGAAAAATCTATTCTACATATTTATGTATATTTCATTGATATTTACCTGGTGCCCCTGAACAATATAACTTTGTAAAATGAATCATTTTTTTCTCATTGTTCTCTCTCTGGATTTCCCTACTCTTCTACACCGAGACCTTCTGCTTGGGTCACTCTATTCTTTTCAATTTTCAAACTATAGGGTCATAATTTTCATTTAATCTTACTGTCATTTATTCCTGCAGGTTCATCTTTTGCAAAGAGTTATAATTTTTTACAGGGGAATGGAGTTTGTCGCGTTAATTTGTGGGGGATCGAAGCCTAAGAAGATTTATAAAGACAGACAATAGGGGGTCCAATTAAAGGGCTGCGATCATAAAAGTCGAGCAATCGCAAACTAATGTAAACATTGGCTGTTTTGGAAATTTGGTAAATTTTTGTCGGCGGATGAAACTGTCGAGCAATTGAAGTCGAGCGAATGAATGCTCACGAAGTATATACAACTACTTGTAGACTAGCACTTTTTGACCACTCGACAAACGCTAATTCGAAGGGTAGCGATTGTCTAGTTAAGACTATTTTGAAGGAAAGTACTAAACAGACATCAGCGGCCGTATATATTCTAAAAATCACCTGCAGGTAAAGTTAGGCTTAGTTTACCCATAGGTAAGGTGAAGGTAAAGTTAATTCTGTGGGTAAAGGTAAAGTAACAAGTTGCCCCTAAAAGGAGCAGGGTTCCTCCCCAGAGATGTTCATGCCAAGTTTGGTGTTGTGGGTGGGTTTCTGGTTTTTTCTGTTTTTTCCAAGTGTTTTTGACCGGCTGGCCAATTTCGTCCGGCCAGCCGGCTGATTTTAACCGGCCGTTCTTCTTCCGGCAGGCCGAAAATTCCGGCCGGTCACAAACACTACATAAGTACATGTATGTATGTATAATATAAGTAAAAGCAGTTACTACATATAGCCGTCAACTACGGCAAGTGTTAGGTTGCCGTATTAATATTATGGATTGAGGTATATATATGTACATACATTAATGCAGAAATTCAACAAACTTTCTACTTTGAGCGCTTAATAACTAAAAACGGCACGGTTCAATCACGATAGATGTCAACACAAATTCCTTTTGTGCTTTGCGATGCCTACCAGCCGAAAACTGTGAACTAATTGAAACATAATAATTCCATGTTGATCGCAAAGTTTTGACACTGAACAATCTTCATATATAATGACTATTCCGACTAAACTGTATTAATTGCGAGGGCAAGATTTTCACGTTGATTACTCTGAAATATGGTAATTACCCACCTAAATATATTGCGTAAATATTAAGTATTGTTCGCAGACTTCATTCATCCAGTGGACACGCACGACTGTTGATAACAGTTGTGTCTCGTCTGAAAAACTTGCTGAGAATTTTACAAAAATTACCAGAAAATTTGTGACGCTTTGATTCACCTTGGAATGTTTGTTATTATATCCAAAATGCTTACCTACATAAAATATTTTCTTACTTACTCATGATTAATAATTCAGGTCTACAAGAATTTGTTACAGCACTTTGTTGAAAAATTGTTATTTTGGTTTATGATAAAACTTTAAAATAATTTCATTATAATTTTATAATAAAATTAACAAGTTTTTGAAAAGCTGATCCCTTTCAAAATTTACCGTAGGCGGGTTCAACTTATGCACCAGCACCCATGAATGTAGTATGTACCTATATAAAATATCAAATATACATACCGAATATATCGAATATATACATATCAAAATATCGAATACCTATACCTTTGAAAACTTTCAAATCCTCACCTCGTTGAGACCAAGACCACATTGATGCTCAACTTGATTACAGACTGAGCGCCTAACAAAAAATTCCTAATTTGCATATTATTCTTCCCCGTCTGCGTATTAAACCAATCAGAGACAGTTAAATGTTAAAAGCCCGCCCCGTCTGGAAATTTACTGGTCAAAAATTTTTTGCAATTTGCATATCAAATTTCATTGGCTGCCGTCATCATCAGATGTCTATTTGACGTTGTCGAATATCAAGAACAGGGGGGGCTGCTTGATTTGAAAATAAAAAACATTCAAAGCAGAATAATATCAGCCAAGTTTTCCATTGAAAAATTTTATAACGTCTTTTGTTTGTTTTCAGGTATTCGGGACAATTGACGGTAATCGCCATCAAAAGTTTTAATCCGAAAAACTGCCTCAGTTAAAATCGGCACTCCCCATGTGATAAAAAAGACTGAAGGTGTCTGGGTGCTAGGAATACACACAAAACATAGGCTGGGCACCTGCATAATTTACACATTTCTGTTATCGGAACAAAAAACGATAACAAATGTTCCTTCTCTAGAAGGAACAAAAATTGAAAACAAGGTTAAGATCGGTGGTTGAGGAGGTTAAAAATTTGCACAATACGATAACTTTAGCTGCGAAACAAGATAAACCACTTTTCTGGCCCGAATATCGAACGTAACCTCAGCTGTCACGTTGGCTTTAGTCATTATTTGAGAATACGATTTTACCTTCACCTTACCTGTGGGTAAAGTTAGCCTAACTTTACCCGCAGGTAATTTTGAGAATACGGCCCCAGGCTAGACAATCAAGTGATTCGTATGTGTATCGAGTTTAATAATTACCAAACAAAAGTTCTTAAATTACAAAGTTTTGACAACTCAATAGTCAATACCCAAAGTGACCAATATTTCATTAAAAATTGTAAAAAAAATGTCTTCAAAAAAAGAGCAGTCAGTTCCCATACTGACTTTACGTGTTAATTATATTCGCTGAACAACATGGGGCTGCTACTTTTACAGTTGCAGAGATGATTCTCTAAAAGGAACAAATATATCACTACACTACTTCAAAAATACAATTATATGAGCCCCTTAAAATATGTTGTGAATGCGTTAAGCTGAGCGGCCTGCAGTAAAAATAGGTACCACGACCAACAATTACGGACTACGGTTGTGTACAGCTTCGGAAGAAAAAAAATAAATTTGACAACAATTTTGGTTAACTAGAACATCAATAAATATTTCTTAAATTATCTTACCGTAAATCAAAAAAGTTATAAAAAAGTTTAGATTCAATATTCTGAATAAAAGTTATAATTTAAGTTAAAGTTAAGAATTTGGCGGAATTTAAGTTAAAGTTAAAGTATGGGTGCTTGAATTTAAATTAAGTTAAAGTTAAAGTAAGACCCTTAACTTTTTTGAAGTTAAAGTTAAAGTTAAAGTAAGACCCCTAATTTTTTTAATTTTAGTTAAAGTTAAAGTTTAACTTTTTTGCCCTACAGTGGTGCTTGTCAAAAAAAAGGACGGAACGACGCGATTTTGTATAGATTTTCGACAGCTAAACAAGGCCACTATTAAAGACGCATATCTATTGCCATTAATTGCAGACTGTCTTGACACTCTCGCAGGCGCAAATTTTTTTGTGACACTGGACTTAACGTCTGGGTATTGGCAAATCGAACTCTCGGAAGACGCAAAGGCGAAAACTGCGTTTGGCTGTCACCGCGGGCTTTTCGAATTTCAAGTGATGCCCTTTGGGCTTACAAGGTTTCGCTTCGAGAATTTGTTTTTTGACGAATTATTTTTTCTGGAGCAAAATCAACATATAGTTCTTGAAGAAAAGTTGTTCAGAATGTGTTCAGGAGTCGATTGATGTGTATAACTCAAATTTAAAAAAAAATGAAAAAATCCGAAAATTTGAAATTTGTGTTTTTGTGAATATTTTTCTAATATGACCAAACTAGAAAAAAGTGCGCAAAAAATCGAAGTAAAAATAAATTACTTTCCTTTTTGATAAATAGACAAACATAGTTGAAGCAAACGTCTGTCAAATCAAGCCATTCGCACAGAAAAATAAAAACATGCAGCAAGCCAAGCAACATTTCAATTAAAAACCAAGGTTTTTTTGCCAAAGGGCACAGATTCCAAATCGCATGTTTTGAGTTGAGACATAAAATTTTGACACAATATATAAGAATGATCAAAGAAACTTTAATTTTTATTTTTTTAATAAATGGACTTTAAAGCGAGATACTTGTTGTTAAAGTTGCATGAAAAGTTAAAAATTCTTATAACTAAAAATTTAAAACGAAATTCACAAAACAAAAAATTTGTCATCCCAGACGTTTGAAAACCTTTCAAATGAGCTATAAATTGTCCAAATTGACAGAGTTTGAATTGAGTTATGTGTGCCCTGTGAATAGGGTTTTCGCGAGTCACGTGACATACACAAAAAATGAATTGAGTCAAATCCTTTTGCAAAATTGCTCAGTTTGATACCGCGAACCTTGCTAAATTCCAATATAACCATGAAAGTAAAGGCCGATTCACACACTGCGATTTTGCCGCTGCTATTTTGACGCAAAACGCAAGACGCAGGGTGTCGCACACAAAACGCAGCGTCTGAACAAACGTTGCGTCTCGCAAACTATTTTGCTGCGTCTTTACTGTTGTGAAAATATGAGAAACAGTTTTGCTGATATTGTTGAAACCAATACGTCCGCAGCATCAAAACGCACTGAAATCGCAGGCCGAATTGCAGTCTGGCGTTTAAGGGGGTAGTGTCGCGAAAGCAGTCGATTTTGCGCGACTGTAAAACTTGTTCAGTAAAATGTTAGAAATTGTTCTTTCTATATTTTTAAAATCTACCAAAAGGCAAATTATTTTGCCAAGTTTCAGCAAAATTGGTGCAGCATATAGTTTGCAATAATGTCTCAAAGTCGGAAAAATGACGAAAAAAAACCTATTCACATTCCATTTTTAGTCACATTTATCAATTTTTCTGTTTAGTTTTTTTACACAGACTAATAGCACATATGTTGTAGTTTATGCACACAAAATTTAGTGCAGATTACTGTAGCGGCTGTGGAGTAATACTAGTTTGAACTGTGAAGGTGTACGTAAACTGTAAAATAGTAACAGCAATAATGATAAATTGTGAAAAATCTAGACGCTTATTTTCAAATCAAAAGAAAAACGAACCTTCAATTTTCTTTTTTCTTATTTGTGGCAAAAAATTGTGTGTCGACTCGTTATGTGTACTTCACAAGCTGGCCAATCTGATATCTAGCTTGTTTTGTTGATCTTTTATGTCCCTATTGTGTGACGTCTGGCTTACTAATGACGATTGGTCCAAAATATTTGTCAATATTGATAGTGTGATGTCTGGCAGTAATTATTTGAAATCATACAGCGTTGGACTAGCTTCTCATTGCATGTACTACTTCAAAACAAAAAGTTCTATTTTCACAGCCTATGAGCAAAACTGCTTTCGCGACACTACCCCCTTAAGGGGGTAGTGTCGCGAAAGCAGTCGATTTTGCGCGACTATAAAACTTGTTCAGTGAAAGATAGGTCATTGTTCTTTATATATTCTAAAATTACGTTTCAAGGCAAATATTTTTGCCAAGTTTCAACAAAAATTGATACAGCATACAGTTAGCAGTGGAGTCGCAAAGTCGGAAAAATGACGTTTTGAAAACCTATTCACATTCGATAATTTCGTCAGAATTAAAAATCTTTTTGTTTAGATTCTTTACACAAAGTAAAAGTAAATATGCTCTAGTTTATGCACACAAAATTTAGTGCAAATTGCTTGAGTGGTTGTGGAGTAATGCCTGTTTGAACTGTGAAACTGTGCGTAACCTGTAAAGTACTTACAGAAAAAATGATAAATTGTGAAAAAATTAGACACATAATTTGAAATCAAAAGAAAGACGAACCTTTATTTTTCATTTTTCTTATTTGTGGCAAAAAATTGTGGCGCTAAACATTACATGTACTTCACAAGCTGGCCAATCTGATATCTGGCTGATTTTTTGAACTTTTATGTCTCTATTGTGTGATGTCTGGCTCACAAATGGTGATTGGTTAAAAACGTTGGTTGATATTGGTAGGCTAGTGTCTGGCAGTATTTATTTGACACCATATGGCATTTCACTAATTTCTCAGTGAACGTACAATTTCAAAGCAAAAAGTTCTCATTTTGCAGCCTATGAGCATAACTGCTTTGGCGACACTACCACCTTAAAACGCTGCGGCAAAATCAAGACGCTGACGTTCCGCACTGAAATTGCGGATCAAGTGCAGTTGGGGGGGGAAAAATAGTGGACCTTTTTTTTGGAGTAGAGCACCTTGAGGGAAGCATTTTTTGTAATAGAACCCCTATCCACAAATTTGGATTTTCTGTGCTATGACCCCTTGAAAATTGCATTTTCAGTGTTTTTGGAAGTGAACGTAGGCCAAAGTTCGAAGCCAAAAATGGCTATAATCTTTGTTTTTGGATAGTTTTGAGTCCGTTATGAAGTTTTACGGCATCGTCTAGGCTTAGTTGGCAGGATTCTCTAGGCTAAGCTGGCAGGATTTTTTCTGAAAATTTCGATTTTTTATTGCCTAAGCCTGAGCCTAAGCCTAAGCCTGAACCTAAGCCTAAGCCTAAGCCTGATACTAAGCCTAAGCCTAAGCCCCATACTAAGCCTAAGCCCTAAGCCTAAGCCTAAGCCCAAGCCTAAATTAAGGCCAAGATTGAATTTGGTCAAAAAAATTGGACGTTTCTGGCGAATTTGGCCAATTTTTCTGCAGGAACCCGGTCAAAGAGCCTTTGTTTTGATTCTAAAAAATTGTAAACAATAATGTGACACCATTCAGACACGATTAGAACGGAAAAAACACGGGCTTTGGAAAAAAATTGCGAAAACGTCCCTCGCTGAGGGTTCAAATTTCGGGGGGTCATATCTCAGAAAATCCAAAAAATGAAATAGGGGTTCTTGAAGCAAAAATGCTTCCCCCAAGATGCTCTACTCAAAAAAATAGGTCCACTATTTTCCCCCCCCCCCCAACTGCATTTAACCCGAAATTGCTGCGTCTGTTCAGACAGTGCGTTTTGCCGCAGCGGCGAAAACGCTGCGGCAAAATCGCAGTATAATCGCAGCGTGTGAATCGGCCTTTAGGCTTAGTATCAGGCTTAGGCTTAGGTTCAGGCTTATCACAGGACGGATTTTGCGTTCAAAACGGGTTCAAAAACTGTTCAAAACCAGTTCAAAAAATTTTGAACTGGATTTGAACAAGCAACTTTAGACTAGTTTTGAATGTTATTTAGACGTTTTTTGAATATTTTTGGACTGGTTTTGAACGTTTTTAAACTAGTTTTGGACTCGTTCAAAACGAGTCTAAAACGAGTCCAAAACATTTCCAGCGCAAGTTTGAATGTAATTTGAACTCCTTTTGAACGAAATTTGAACTAGTTTTAAACTAGTTTTGGACGCGTTTTAGATATACGCTGACTAATTTTGAACTCGTTTTGGACTAGTTTTGAACTGGTTTTGAATGTTTTTTAAACTAGTTTTGGACGTTTTGTTTCTCAGCGCTAGCCTGCACGCAGGAATTTTGAACTCGTTTTGAACGCGTTTTAAACTAATTTTGAACGTTTTCGTAGCGTCTACTGATGCACCCTGGGACCTCCCTCGGTTCTACCGTAAATAGTTCAATCGTTTTCTAGTTTCTACCGTTTTCAATATTTTTAATTTAGGTATTTTTTGTGCTGTTACATGTAACATGACTTCTATCAGGATCAGTCCATCATTCCCGCTAAAGACGCCTTTACATACAAGAACTACACATATATATTTTCGAACACACGCGGTTACAACTGGAGAGACACATAAGACATATATACATGTAATGACATGACATGTAAGTCACGTGTAACAGCCTCATATGTCTTAAAGCTGATTATATACTCAATACCGTAGAAAAAGTAGAAACCTGACGAATTCTGGGGGGTGAGCCACGGGGGGGGGGTGAGGAGCAACTTTTTCGCCACTGATTTTGGCTTCGTGAGCATCTTTCGAACAATCTGGGGGGGGGGGGGTGAAGTGCCTGTCTGGGGGGGGGGGGGGTAAAACCCCCCCAAACTCCCCCCACGCCCATGTATGGCCGTATTCTCAAAATTACCTGCAGGTAAAGTTAGGCTAATTTTACTCTGCCGGGACCCTCCCCCTCTTTTTAAGGTTAAGTTAAAGGTTAAGTCCGTTTAATACGGAGGTTTTCGAATGGCATTTTTCAGCATAATTTTTGAGCCGTTTAGTCTCGTGAATTCGTGACCTCCAAAATGTAGAGCTCTTGTGAAAGATGAATAACCAAGGGTTCCTGTGAATTTTTGGTCATGGACTAGGCTAGAATTTTGTTCCAAACGTATATAATATTGTTACCTGATTCCGAACCCACAGTCCGTTTTTAGCTATGAACAGTGGCGTACCCAGAAAAAAATTTCGGGAGGGAATTACTTTTCGATTTTTTGTAATGGGTTAAAATTCCCTTTCTAACAATTTTAACACTCATAAAACGCCTCATAAACGCAAGATTACTGAATGACAAACCTACAAGGGTCTGGGGGCGGTGGCCCCCAGGAAAAAAATCGGCGATTTTTATATTTTTTAGATCAAATCTGGTCAAATGGAGACGTATCAGAAATTCTTCCGACGAAATTCAAAAGAAAAGATGGGAACGTCACATTAGAACGTATTACACAAGTAAATGTAGCATAATATACTCGTGTAGACGTGCATAGGCTTTCATTAAAAGTCAAAGTCAAGTCAAAGGTTATTGAAGGGTCACACGGACACAAACCAATTTTGCGCGTAGATAAAACATTGAAAACAACGCACAGGATACGTATATATATACAGCTGACCGCTAAAAAATAATTGGTGAATGAAGATCACGGCGGCTGTTCAGAGGCAAGAAAATTTGGGAACCAGCAATATGAGTTTTCTATTGGTCTATTCTATTTATCTACGCGCAAAATTGGTTTGTTGCCGTGTGACCCTTCAATAACCTTTGACTTTTCGTGTAATTGGTTTTCCGACTACGCTTATAAAACGAGCTTTGACAAACAAAAGCTAAACACTACTACAAGCACACAAAGTTGTCAAGATTTGAATTTCTAACAATGCGGCTGTTCAGAAGGAAGAAAATTTTGGAACCAACAATATGAGTTATCTATCCCAAATAAAACGGGGTAATTGCTAGCTGTCTAAGCTGAGCTGAGCCGCAAAACTAGAAATTAGTCGGACAAACAGCCGTCTAACCTGCACTACTAAATAGGTAGTAGACTGCATGTTTAATACTTCATCGTCTGTCAAAAAGTTGACAGCAGTTTTGAAGCGGTGAGTGCCTTCTCTAGGCCCGAACCCCTCCTTATCAGTACTGAGAGACTGCCCCAGTATATACGGTCCTGCGGTTTCTGCGGGACATCGGGATTCTTTCCCGACGAGTATAGGAGCAGCACTCCTGATCGGCCGCCAACGACGACGACGCTGATTTGGCTGGCGTCCGAGTCAATTGACCCAGTCAACGGCTGGAAGCAACAACAACAACAACAAGCTGACTTGGCTTGAGTGAAGCCACTTTGGTTTCATTGAAGCTGAAGCCGGCTTCGAGGGATGTTATTCCTGATCTGTACTATAATATTGCAAGTTATTGGGAAACCTGAATTTGTGATGTAATGTTTGTAAACGCAGCGGCAGTTTCGGAAATTTGCCTTAAAATTAATGCATTCCAATGAAATTTTGAAAAAAATAGGAATTTTTCTCAAAAAATAGAACAAATAGGAGGTGGTCGAAAAAATAGGAAAAACATAGGAAAAAAAAGAGGAACAAACTTACCTACTTGCTGAAAATTTATGTCCAAGAGGCTCTTCTAAAACGCTATGGGGGCCACAATCGCTGGGAGGAGGGGGCTCTTACACACAAAATTTAACACAGCAGTGTAAAAGAGTATAGAAATAACATTGAAGGCAAAATAGACAGAATAATAATCAGCATGGGATAAAACAGACACTCACATGACAGGAAGCAGGAAACTGCCAAAACGTCCAAAATTAGTTCAAAACGAGTTCGAATAATTTTGGACTAGTTTTGAACGAAATTTGAATGTCCAAAACCAGTTCAAAATCTGCACGCTGGCTCCCAAAATTTGTTCAAAACGAGTTCAAAAACTTTTGAACTGGTTTTGAACAAAACGGGCACGTTCAAAACGAGTCCAAAATTGTCAGCGTTTTGAACTAGTTTTGGACTAGTTTTGAACAAATGGTTTTCCTGTGTTAGGCTATGTTGAGTTAGCTTAGCTGCAGCTTTTTTTCGCCATTTCCGGCTTTTTTTCAGCCGCTCTAGCAGCTGGAAAAAAGCTGGAGCAGCTGAAAAAATGCGGATAAGTATGGCGGTCACTATAGACTAGCTGCTCCGTTGTCATGACAACGCTGCAGTTCCAGCTTTTTTGCAGCTGCTCCAGCTTTTTTCACCGTTTCCGGCTTTTTTGCAGCTGCTCGAGCAGCTGAAAAAAAGCCGGAAATGGCGAAAAAAAGCTGCAGCTTTTTTCAGCTGCTCGAGCAGCTGAAAAAAAGCTCAATGTAAACACGGCCTTAAATCGCAGCGTGTGAATCGGCTTTAAGAATTTACAATTTTTGAAGTACGTGCAAATTCTCGGAGCGCCACCTACAAATGCGCCCGCTACGTTTCAACGTACTCATGAGCAATGTACTGCAAGGACTAAACTGGAAAACATGTCTTGTTTATTTGGATGACATACTTATTTTTGGTAGAACTTTTGACGAAACACTGAACCGACTGGAAGAAGTACTGGAAAAACTAAAAGAAGCCGGATTGAAAGTAAAGTTATCAAAATGTAGCTTTTTTCAAGACCACGGAGTTTACTTAGGTCCCAAAATTTCTGCTAAGGGCATGGAACCAGATCCGCTAAAAATTAAAGCTATTTTTAATTTCCCAGTACCTAGTAATATTGAAGAACTGAGACGTTTTTTGGGAATGACTTCCTATTTAAGAAAATAGTTTTAGAAAATAGAATAGAAAATAGAAAAAAAATTTTAATTTGTACCAAATTACGCCCAGCTTGCACTGCCACTGTATAAATTAACGCAGAAAATACTAAAAATTTACGTGGACAAAAGAATGCGAAATTGCATTCAACAAAATGAAAACTGAGTTGAGGAATGCCACTGTCTAGTTCCGGACTCAAATACATTTTGGTAATATCGGATCTGTTTACAAAGTGGCCGGAAACTTACGCTTTGACGTCGACAGATACAAAGTACTTAATACCATGTTTTCAAGATTTCATTTCACGACACGGTGTACCATACCGAATCCTCACCGACAAAAGCGCGAATTTTGAAGCAAGGGCCATGCATGATTTTTGTGATGTTTATGGCATTAAAAAAGTTTCCACCAGTAGCGTAGCCAGGATTTTGCTGAGGGGGGGGGCAGATATATAGGTCTGTGTCTGGGTCTCAGCTAGCTGTTTTTTAAAATATTGAAATAAAATTTGCATTGAAAAGTTAATTTCAAGCCACACTTGGCCAAGAAAGTAGAATGATCGCGGTGGTCTGGGGGCTGCAGCCCCCCGAAGCTAGCGCTTTTTTAAAATCTTGAAACAAAATTTGCATTGAAAACTTAATTTCAAGCCACACTTGGCCAAGAAAGCAGAATGATTGCGAGGGTCTGGGGGCGGCAGCCCCCAGAAGCTAGCGCTTTTTTAAAATTTTGAAATAACATTTGCAGTGAAAAAGCTATTTCAGCAACAGTTTTTATTTTTTCCTAATCCTAATGGATATGCCATTTTGTCAATCCCTACTGCAAAAAGTACAAAAGTACACGTATATATAACAGCATATACACAGGGAGAAAATGGCGTCTTTTTAACGCCTTTTTAGCGACTGAATAACGCCTATTTTAATTAGACGAAAAATAGGCGAAAAATAGTGTTTGGCCGATACCAAAGTTGCAGGGGTCTGGGGCGGCGAGCCCCCAGAAAAAAATTTGGGGAAATTTTAGATTTTTAGGCCAAATTTGGTCAATTGGAGACGTATATATGGGAAATTTTTGAAATTTTCTTATAAGTTGGCCAAAAGGGGGATTCGGCCCTTGGCTCCCAGGGGGGCCAAAATCGCTGAGGGGGGGGCCCGGGCCCCCCCGCCCCCCCCCTGGCTACGCCACTGGTTTCCACCACACCGGCTCACCCTCAGACGGACGGTCACGTAGAGCGTTTTAACCGTACCATTTGCGATATGTTGGCTACAAGTTGTACAAATACACAGGTCTGGGAAGAAACAGTACCCCACGTCCTGTTGGCCTACAGAACATCGGTTCACGAGTCTACTGGGTATAGCCCATTTTGTTTGACCCACGGTTTCAATCCCAGATTGCCTCTGGACTTAGGCAGAATTGGACCCACAGCAAAACAATTACTAAACACAAGACCGACGCTTAAAAGAACAAGAAAAAGTCGTGAAGAGAGCCAAGCAAAACATAAAAAAGGCTCAGAAACATCAAGCTAAGTCTTATAACACGACCGCATGGAGCCGTCCCTTTCAATATGGCCAGCGAGTTTACTATTTAGACCCCGGAAAAACAAGAGCCCATAAGCTGTCAAGAAAGTGGATCGGTCCATTTAAGGGGGTAGTGTCGCGAAAGCAGTCGATTTTGCGCGACTATAAAACTTTTTCAGTGAAAAATAAGTCATTGTTCTTTATATATTCTAAAAATATGTTTCAAGGCAAATAATTTCGTTAAGTTTGAGCAAAATTGATGCAGCAAACAGTTAGCAGTGAAGTCGCAAAGTCGGAAAAATGACGTTTTGAAAACCTACTCACATTCGATAATTTCGTCACAATTATAAAACTGTTTGTTTAGATTGTTTTCACAGACTAAAAGCACATATGCTCTAGTTTATGCACACAAAATTTAGTGCAAATTGCCTGGGTGGTTGCGGAGTAATACCTGTTTGAACTGTGAAACTGTGCGCAAACTGTGAAGTACTCACGGCAATAATGATAAATTGTAAAAAATCTTGAAGCTTATTTTGAAATCTAAAGAAAAACGAACCTTTATTTTTCATTTTTCTTCTTTGTGACAAAAAATTGTGCGCCAAAACGTTTCATGTACTTCACAAGCTGGCCAATCTGATATCTGGCTTGATTTTTTGAACTTTTATGACTCTATTGTGTGATGTCTGGCTTACAAATGGTGATTGGTTCAAAATATTGGTAGATATTTGTAGTCAAGTGTCTGGTAGTATTTATTTGACATCATATAGCATTTTACTAGTATCTCAGTGAACGTACAATTTCAAAGCAAAAAGCTCTCTTTTTGCAACCTATGAGCAAAACTGCTTTGGCGACACTACCACCTTAAAGTTCAAAACTGTATACGGCCCGGTGTTTACAAAATATTTACAAAAGACCTGGGGAAATCTTAGTTGTTCCCCACAACCGACTGAAACCGGTCCGCTAAACAGAATTTGCCGCTACGACTCTATATACAGCGTGCGATGTACAAGTGCCTTTTAAATCAGGAGGGAAGGAATGTAACGGACTTGTACAATAACTATTAATCACACGATACAGTATATACAATAAAATCTGGTGATATCTGTTTTTTAACTGTTGCTACATGCTCTACTCAAAAAAATAGGCCCACTATTTCCCCCCCAACTGAATTTAACCCCACCTTACCTGTGGGTAAAGTTAGCCTAACTTTACCTGCAGGTAATTTTGAGAATACGGCCCCAGATAAATTTCAGATATATACTTTTTACACGAATATCAAATATAATTTACCTATATACTATTTACAGATGTGAAAAACATGATTGTCTTTGAAACTCCTGTAAAACGTCTCTGAAATTTATTTGAAAAGCCTGTAAAGCTTTTTCAGATAAAATTCAGAGTCTCTGAATTCTGGGTAAATTTATTTAATTTTTCTCTGAATTTCTCTGAAATTTATTTGAAATTCCCAATCCCTTGAAAGTCTGTAAAATGTCTCTGAATGAAAAGAGTAAAAAACATCTGAAAAACCCGTGGCAGATTTTACAGAATTTACGATTTACAGAAAATTCAGATTTATTGGTTTTCCTGTGTAGCGTCAGGTTGTGAATTGCAGCCTAAGTTAATGAAAAATTGTTATTATTTCAGCGTAAGTTAAAAAAATGGCAGCAAAGCCACACCAAAAATCAAATCCTGGGTACGTACTGCTTTAGGCTGAGGGCTGTCAAATCCTGTGTACATATATACTACTTTAGGCTGAGGACTCCATGACTGTGGAAACGGATCTGTTAGGCCATCCTAGTGGGCGCGATTGTTTGGATTTCTCACCAGTGATAGAAAGCGGCAAAAAGGCATTAATTGCGCTACTCAATAATATTGACGGGTTAAAGGTATATTTATATATATTGTATATATATATTTTGTTTTATATATATTATTTTGTTCTATATATATATTATATATATATTTTTTTGATCGTATGTCTAACAGTCTTATTAGGTGTTGGCATAGTGTCGAATCACAGTTTTGTGAAGTCCTAGGTCCTGTGAACCAACCTGGTTTCTGTATTTATTTTATGATCAGCTAAACTATTTACTGTATATATTTATATATATGGAGTCTTGGGCTTGTAAACACTTTCTGCTTAGAAAAGTAGAAACTAGGAACGTAGCAAACGTATAGCTGGGTTTTTTTCGCAAAACGTTCGCAATTGCAAAATAAAATTGGTGATTGCGAAAAATTTTCAAACCTTTTCGCAAAATTACGAAAAAATTTTGACGCAGTGAAAGTGAACTCGTAAGGTCTATGCGCTGATTTTTGTGGTTTAGTCGGAAAACATTTCCGATACGGCCCCAATTGACCAAATTTGCTCAAAATTTCTCCGACTTTTTGTGATCCCTTTTTTATTTTCATTTTCAGGCCTAACTTGGTCATTGGCAGGGTCTTCTGAAATTACTTTACGGCTGAGCATCGATTGTGAAAAATTACACAAAATTCTTAGGACGGCTCCGTAAATTTAAATAAAAATGTCAAAATCGTTGTTTTTTCGCCAAAAAGAGTAAAAATTGCGTCAGTCTTGATCCTGTATAGGCGGAATACTGTTTTATTAACATTTAAATGCAAAGTCTACTGCATTACGTAACAAAAGCAAGTCTGCGAAAAAAAATTGATTTTACGAAAAAATTTCAAGCTTTTCGCGAAATTGCGAAAATTTGCCAGCGAAAGTAAACCCAGGTATATAATACTTACATTTCACTATTTAGTGTTTAGCTTGTCACTGTCAGCCCAATTTTGTCTCAATGAGATTGATGTTTATATATTGCCAGTCATTAGTTTTTAATACACTAAACTATATATATAGAATGTCAATAATTATATACGTAAATTATTTATGGTTTATTTACAGGCTATCGTTTGGGATAGCCAGCTCATATCACGGTTTTCGCTTGTCATCAAATTCGATGAGCTCAAAGTATGTTGACAATTGACATTCGGATCGGTTCGCTACTTTTACTTTGTAATAAAGACCATATTTTGGATAAAAAACTCGGATAAGATACAAAAAAACACGTTCAAGGTTGAGGAATTTTGTGTTTTTAGTTATCTAGTTACTTTTACATGATTTCAATTTCTACTTACGTTGACTTTTTGTTCAACCAGGTATGAACTGGTGAATTTAGACATATCTGATTATCTAAGTTAGGGATGTCGCGGATGTGACTTTTTTGACATCCGCGGATGCGAATGCGGATGCGGATGTTGACTTCTGACATCCGCGCGGATGCGGATGCGGATGCGGATCTTTTTAAAATACGTTCTAAACAAATTCTGAGCCGAATTTTTGAAAAAATTTTCACCAAAAAATACATATTATACTAGAAATAGCAAGTATGAATGCAAGAATGCAAGTACTAACGAATGAGACTTAGATAAAACAGTTGTGCATTCATTATACATATCGTAATCTTCTAAGCCATGCGCCGCCATCAACAGTTTGTTTAAAACGCTATTGGTTAACTCTATGCCAACTCAAAGGCTATCGGCGTGACCCTCTGGCAACTTGATGCTTTTGGTTTAGGTTGGTGTATAATCACTAAACGTACTCTGTCAATTCTTTCTAATCTACGAAAGCATGCAAGTAAAACGGATAATATTGTTTTGACTTTGACAATATATACTTATTGCTTTACAAGTTTGTAGACTAGTCTCTCTCAAACATGCAAAACTTAGTTCGAATATGCCAGCTATATCAAATATTTGTGAAGCCTACTTTAGAAAAGAGCGAATTGCAACCAACAATGAGGTGAAAAAGCTTAAAGTAAAGTTTCATCCACCGTTTTAAGAGCAAAAATATTGGTATATACATGCACAAAAATCAAAATTGTCGTCTGATTTTCTACATTTTTAGTAAATTTTGCCGAATCTGCAACATCCGCAAATCCGCATTAAATTTTTGCGGATGCGGATGCGGATGTCAAAAAGTTGCGGATCATCCGCGGATGCGGATGCGGATGCGGATATCCGCGACATCCCTAATCTAAGTTCATAGTTACAAGGCCCAATGTTGAAACGTAGCGTTAGTCGTATATATACACCAAGGCTAATCACGTAAAAATATAAATTTCAAAATTATGTAACTTAGCCTCAGCTTAAGCCCGAATCTTTATCTTTACCTAAACCTAAATTAAATTTGAGTATTTTTGAAAACGCACACGCACACTCACAAGTGCACATGCAGAGCAACACAGTGAGTAGACATTTTTTTGATTTTCAGAAACAACAAGTCCTTCACGTGTTTGCTCTGCAGCGGGGTCCGGCCCCGGCCACAGACGATGTCGAATCGTTGATTTATCTGGTGCGACCAGACGTCAGATTGATGACACCCGTGGCGGAGAATTTGTCCAAAAAATCCTCCGCCGATCAAAGGGCTGTTCATTTGGTGTTTGTGCCGCATAAAAGCATTGTTTGTGAGAAGAAACTGAAAGAGCTGGGCGTTTTCGATAGCATCAGCAGTGTGGATGAGCTGCCAGTCAATTTCTATGCGCTTGATAACGATGTGTTGTCAATGGAAGATCAGAAATGCTTGATGGTATTTGTGGTATAATATGCTTATTTTTCCTGAAATTAGTCTCATAATATAATGAGAAGTAGTTTTCAGTTTCATAGTGTTATATGCTCTTTTCTCGTTTATCATTTTTATTGTTTGTGTTTTATGAATTGTTCACATATTTTTCATGTTTCAGAATGGTTATATCGTGGAAGATCGCTCATTTATTTATCGGACAGTGAGCGGATTGCTGCAGATTGAGCAGTTGTATGGTGCCATTCCAAATTTGTTTTGCAAGGGTGATTTCGCAGAGGTACATTTTTATGCTAAGTGGGATACTATTCTGATAGACTCATGTCTGTTTTTTATAGTTAGATAATTACAACAATTCAATTCAATTGATCGCTGATAAATTAGTAGTAGTAGTGGTAGTCAGTGGCGTAAGCAAAAAATGTTCGCGTAGGAGAATGACTTCTCGATTGATTGATATGTATTAAAATGTAATATTAAAATGCACTCAATTGTTTATAAATATAACGCAATTTAATGCAGAAAAATAGCAAATGTTGCAGGCGGTTGTGAATATGTTACTGCGACGGCGTGAGGATCAGGAAATCAGCGTGCCGCACACCCTGATCGATTCCCTGGTGGTGCTGGACAGGGCCGTGGACTTGCTCACTCCCCTGGTCACACAGCTCACCTACGAGGGACTCATTGATGAGATTGTGGGCATTAAACATGGTCAGATGATTTATTCATAAAGGTTCTATAGGGTTTGACCAAAAACGACAACCCTTAGGAAAAGAACAGTTTCTAAAGTCTGACCAATAATGGCTGGAGCCTGAGACAGTAGAAAACGTGTGATTTTATCACGAAACGAACTAATTTCAGGCACCAAGGGTAGAGCGAGTAGTGGCGAAAATGACGCCACCTGTTTTGTGTCAAGGTTCAGCAATTTCTAGTAATACTAGTTGACATGTGTTTAGAGTGTCATTAGTAATTTCTGTTTCGGTTATATTTAGCTAGACTAAAGTCTGACTAAAAATTACTCAACCGTGAGATAAAATAGATGACGTGATATTAGCACCTACGCTGTACTCTTGCTGATTGAATTTAGTTCTTTTCATAATGGAATTACTCGTTTTCTCTCTGAGTAAGTGTCTAGCATTTTTAATCAGACATTAGTCGAACATTTTTTGCCAAAGAATATTATTATCGTATTAGATTCATATTAGAATAGTATTATCGACACGTTTTCTCTAAATTTTACGCAAGCAAAAAAATACGCATTATCTCTTTTCGATATTTACTAAATGTAATGGACAATTCTACTCAATTTTGCCTTTACAAAGTACAAACTAAAAATTATGTTCACGTATATTTTGAGTCGCAAACGCCACCTAGACTGAATTGTCCAATTATTGTGAGATCTTTTCAGCTGTTGCCAAATTTCCCAAAAGCCGTTTCACTTCACCAGACGATCAACAGTTCAACGACCCGAACGAACCCTGTGTCAGCCAGCAGAGTCAGACCACAGCAGACTTGCAAGTGAAAGAGATTGTGCTGAATTCCAGTGATCCGCTTTACTCAGAGCTAAGAGATCTGAATTTCAATGCCGTTGGACCGACTCTCAGACGATCGATTAAGAATGTGTCCGAGCAGTTAGAAGTATGATCTTGATCACCAGATAGAAGGCTCGATTCATACTTACAGCTGTATGTCCGTTTTATCCGGCAAATTTACGGAGTAATCACACCACTACACTAATAATGTATAACATCAGATTGTGGCATGATTATTTCGTAATTTTGCCGGCTAGGCAGACATACGGCTGTAAGTATGAAACAAAAAGATTGTAAAAAATGAGAATATAACTACAACTTCTACACGACGTATTATATACGATAGAATATAGCCCGTAGACTGACTTCAGCAAAACTGAGCTAGGACTGCCTTCGTGCATTTTACCGATAGTGTCCGAGCAGTCAAAAGTGTGGTCGTGAACTTGATCACTGATACAATGAGTACATGTTAGCGTGTCCGAGTAGTTAGAGCGCATAAGCGTTCTCAGCCGGTGCCAAGAGTACATAATAGTGTCACGGTAATTGGCCTTGATCAGGCATTGATGCCTCTTGCGATGTTGTACCTCTCAAGACACGTAATTTACTTAGTGTAAATTGTGCCAAAAATATATACCACGTTTTTTTCTATTATTGTTTTAGCAAAGGCATAAAGCCAATACAGTGCGGGAATATAAAGAGTTTGTGAAACGGCTACCTCAGTTGCAGTCTGCCAGACAGTCAGCGGGCAACCACACCACCATTGCTGAGCTGATCAAAGAGACAACGACCAGTGATTTGTTTTTGGACACTGTGCAATGTGAATTGGGTTAGTCAGGAAGTGACTGATTTTAAAACTAATAATAAATTTGTTTGTGTAACTATGTGACGTTGTATTTCTGTAGCTCAAAGTGTGCGTTACAGAACAGGTAAACAAACACGTCATGTACTTTATAGTTTTTGAAAAACTTTTGCTGTTGTCCACATAATGCAGAATAGACGATTGGATGAAAAGAGTTGAGAATTAGATTTATTTCTAAATTTATGTATTATTTATAATATTTAGTTTTATATATTTATAAATTTGTTTATAAATTAGATTTATTTATTATATTCTTATATATTTATTTATTTATAAATTAGATTTTTATTTGTTATATATATTCGAGAACATTTTTCAGAAATCCTGAATTGTGTGGACACTGACCGTGTTTTGCCGTATATTGAAGAAGCTCTTGCCAAGTGTGTGCCGTTATATAAGGTGAGTGTTCAGGGTTTATTTTTTCAGTTTTTTTTTGGTGGCCAGCTGGCCACTAAACCCAAAATTTTAGTGGCCAATGCAAAAATTTAGGGGCCAATTTCAAAGAGTCTATAAAAATGTGCCAATTCCTTACTGTTCATTTTATATACCGATCTGGCTTCGGTTTTAGAATCGATTACTCAGTTCATATTTCATACATTACAGAAAAATTATAAAAAATTGGCGCCACCAGCTAGACTTTTGCATTTTGGTAACGTGATATTTTCTCTATTTTGTAGCTGAGCGCACAGCAATAAATATGTCAAGCCTTACTACTGTCTTAGTGGAGGTTTACTCAAGACATTTTTAACTAAATGTCTATGTATCAACTGAACGTATTTTAAAAGTATTTCATGGCTACGAATTTTAGTTTAAATTTATTTTTTCCAGATCACTAAATCACTGTCTTTTTTAAGTTTTTGCATATGTATAGTGGTGCGGGGAAAAAACCCTATTTTCAACTTTTCGGGTCGTCCTGTGCTCCACATAAATCGGATCCATTAATGCTCGCGGCTATTATAACGGCCATCTTTCGCCTAACTGCTGCACTATTAAAATGGATTCTAACTACTCACGTTTCTGAGTAGTAAGCCTCGAAACCTCCGGGGAAAAAACCCTATGTGGGGAAAAAAACCCTAATGCGGGGAAAAATCCCTATCACTTTTCTCGGTTGTTCTATTAGCAATGAGTATAAACTAAATTTCATCGTGTTCTACATCTCATAGGCTGCAGTATGGACTAAAAAACCGTTTCTCCGACACCAATGTGACTCACAATAATTCTTCAAAAATTGACCCGTTTTGGCAGAAATGACTTCTGCCCAAACATGCATTTTTTCAGTATTTAACAGCATTAAAAATAGATTTTTGCGCTTATTACGTTAGAAACGATGGATAAAAACCGCTCGCGTCTACCATTTTTGGATTTAAGTGGGACGCAGCAGCTGAAGCCTAAATATTCCAAAAAATGCCAAATTTTGGTGAAACATCACCAAAACAGGTTTCGTAAGGGGTGTCGGGGTATGGGCCAAGCCAAAACGACGTTTTGCGGCCGGATAAACGGTTTCAATGAAGTCTACGCATGTTGTTAGCCTAGATAAAGTAACTTTTGTAGCAACAACGGTTGCGTTTAGCAAAAAATGGTCGCCAAGCAAAATAGGGGTTTTTTCCCCGCAATAGGGTTTTTTCCCGCACAAACTTTGAACAGTCACTGGTCAGCCACAACATTTTTCATTGTTTTTGAGCTTTAGAAGTATAGAGGAAAGGTAACTCTCTTAAAAAATGCAAACGGCGTTGGCCAAACGTGTTTTTGTGAAAAATTATGACAAGTCAAAAATTTGGAAAATTTTGTCACTTTGAAATTTTTCAACATGCAAAAGTTTGATATGTCATAAAAAATGCTACAGGCCTCAGAACTGCACTAAAATTGGTGTGGTAAGTCAGTTTGGGATGCGCTTTCCATCTACATTCCCAAAAAGGGCCTATGTCTAAAGGTTCGGTCAGGAAGCACTAGGGTTTTTTCCCGCACCACTATATTATCTTCTTATAGCGCCGTTAAACTATATAGCCCTGTTAAACTAATGCTGGCAGTGAACCCTACCTTTACTCGAAGACGGTGGTCGACGACAGTTGGTGCAAATTCGTAATTAATTTTTAGAAAATGACGACGAGAATGGCGAAAAATGACACAAAAATATCAAATAGCTGCTCCCGAGACTTGAAAATAGTACGATACACCATACAAAACAGTGCGGTATAAAATAGTAGTGTGCATAGATGAACCCCAGTCACCAATCCTCAAGACTGTTCATAACTACATATTTTTGCGCCGGTAAACCTGTATGAACGTAAACGGGGGTCTGGGGGCGGGTTCCCCCAGAAGCTTGGCGATTTTTACGATTTTGGAACACAATGCTTAAGAACCCCACTTTTTAGTGGCCAAATTGGCCACCAGCCCAAAATTTTTAGTGGCCAATCCATAATTTTAGTGGCCATGGCCACCAGTTTGGCCCAAAAAAACACTGTGAGTGTTGAGACAGGTTTACGAGATTTTAGCGGTGTTTAAATAACACATGAAGCAAAATCACATGCAGTTACCAGTTTAAGACTCAGATCAGGACATATGCTAATTAATAGTACACACAATGAGTGTATACTGTATAACGGACTGTTCGTTGAAATTATCCTAAAATACGCTCAAAGTGTCTTTTAAAGTACGCGGCACGTGTCTACTATTTTTTACCCAAAAATGGTCATGCTTGAGTAGTTAGTGCTTGACGCTGACTGAAGTGTGAAACATCGTCTCTCGCTCTCAGGTTTTATTAACCCTGATTTTCGTAGGGCCTTCTGTGTAAATTATATTAACTGGATTAGTTTAGCTCGATTAACTTCAGTATATAATTCAGCATAGGACTAACTTGAATTCGTAACAATTTGGCAGAAATTGTAGACGATAGTTTAGTCGTTGTACAAAGTTTTATAAACTTTCGTCAATTATATTTTAAGTTTCTGAAGTTAATCTAGTTATTAGTTAATCTATCTAGATAATATTAGTTTGTGGAATGGCCTTTTGATTTTTAATGTCGTGGGATTTTGTAGGTTCTCCGTCTGATTTGTCTCCAATCGCTGACCACTGATGGACTCAAGCCTAAAGTGTACGATCAGTACAAAAAAGAACTCGTTCATGTAAGTATGAATGAGTAATTGAGCTACATGTTGCAATGTGTTGACTTGGTAGAATCACATGAATATTATACGTTTTGTACGTATATCGAGGATATTAATTTGAAATCAATATGGAGTGTAGTTTTGTATATTAATTCTAGTTTTTGTAGTACCTTTGTAGTTCTCTCTGCACCTTTGTAGGTTTGTAGTTTTTGTAGTTCAATGCGCACAAGGGTTCACCCTTTGGTTTTCTACAATTCGGTCAAATAATTTTTCGCTCTTGGAAAAATATTCTAAAAAACTTTGCCCCCCATTTATTTTGGATCCGGTCCTGATACTCTTGGTGCTGCTGTTTCAGTCATACGGTTTGGACAAACTGCAATTGTTGCTGAGCTTGGAGCGCTGTGGCCTACTGAGAGTACAGAATTCTAAAGTCTCCTCCAGTTCCTCATCTTATGCTGTGCTCAAGAAAGCCCTCAGGTTGATTGTGGAAGATGTAAACGAACAGGTGGAGCCAGGATTAATATTTTTATCGGGTTAATATTTTAAGGCGCCATTTCATAGAATCGTTGTATTATTGAAGCCCGATTTAGATTGAACTGGAATTGAATAACGCTTGCGGCTTGGAAGATTATCGTTGAGCAGAGATTGGGATGGTATAAGTCTGTGAAAAAACTGTAGATAAGTGACCAAAAGTATTGGTGTAAAGAATAAAACTTACTTCATTTCTACAATACTATTTTTGCTTTACCATCCGCGGATTATTGGAATGAGATTTTGGAGAAGACTAATAAGTACTAATTGTTTACTTTCGTGTTAGAGATAGCATAATTATGAATTAATGCAACAGTTCAAAACAATAAATGACAAAACTGAATGTGTAAGGGTCGATTCAGTCTTACTACCGTATGTCCTTTGTGCCGGGGAAATTCCGAAATTATCACGTTGCTTATAGTGTATAGAAACAATTGGTGGCGGGGCGGGATGATTTCGTAATGTTGCCGGTTGAACGGACATACGGCTGTAAGTAAACATGCGGCTTGATCATACGGCTCTAAAGTGTACATACTTATAGGGTTGATTTCACAATGGTGGTTTTACTAAACTATTAGTTTTACGTACGTTTAGCGTTTTACGTGTCCATTCTGCTGTGTTTCAACTGAGCTCACACCACTGTTTCAGAAAATCTACGAAATTTGTACCGAATCAGACGGATATCGCAATGAAATTATGTGCAAATCGTGCAAAACGTACGTATTAAAACTAATGGTTTAGTAAAACCACCTTTGTGAAATCTACCTTAGGCGAGAGCGTATAAATTGTTGCAGAAACCCAATGATCTCTCGTACGTGTGGAGCGGCTATGCGGGCATTCTAGTGCGTTTGTGTCAGTACTGGTCCAAGCCGGGATGGCGCGCCATGCAGGACGTGCTCAGGCGACTGCCCGGATCCACTGTCTTGCACGATGAGGATCAGCGGCAGAAAGTTATCAAAAGTAGATATTGTTGAGGATATTGATTTTTTGATATTTTAGGCTCGATTCATACCTAATGCTGTATTTCCGTTTTATAGCATTCCCCGCCGCGTAATAGTCAACAGAACTTACGTTAATTTGTGAAAGTTTCTGGAAGTCTATTAATTATTCTTTGTGAAAGTGTGGACTCAGAATCCGGAATTTAGCTTCGGTATCAGCTTCCTGAGTTGTTAATTTCTTCGGAGGTTTTTTCACCTTTTCAAGCAACCACAGTATGCGTATAGCTGTAGTAGATTCCAATGTCATGTCGATTTTTATTTCAGAGTCCATGTCACTGTCCTCAGTACATGTAGACGAACCTCGGACTGTGCTGGTGCTATTTATTGGAGGGATTACAGCAGCCGAAGTAGCGGCTTTGCGATTCCTGTCGTCCAAAGATGATGGTGTGTTCACTTTAGTCCTAGTCTGATGCTCCAAAACCACCCTAAATTTTGCGAAAGTGCTATTTTTTACCCACTTTTGCTCAAATTCTCAACAGACATTGTGAAATTGAAATTCTAGAAGGGAAAACTCATACTTGCAACCAAACTCAATAAACGTTTACCTAGATTTACAGTGAGCTGGTATAAGTATCGAATATTTTTGTATGGATTGCATTTTGACTTAACAAAATATAATTTATGCTTCTGAAGCAGTATACGACGGCATGTAGCTGTCATTAATTTTTCTGAATTGTCAATGTATTATGTAGTTTTTACTGTTTTGTTTTTTCAGCACTTAATATTTTGGTGGCCACTACGTCTGTGATTACCGGAGACACAATGCTAGAATCGTTGGATCAGATTGTCTATTGATAATAACATTTGATTTACGAATTCCGGCCGACAACCTCTGGTGTTTTGTCCTATGTATTAACAACTGTCTTTGTCCTTTTGACCTTACCTTGCCCTCTCATAACCAAACGTTTTCAATGCACAGCCTATTGTCAACACAATGTGATATTACTTTGCAAATTGAAGTTTTCAGAACCTAACATTGTGATTGCATTATTTTGTTATACGTATTAATGTATATATTATTTTTGTTACGGAACCGTGTTATTTATTGATTAAAAGTATACAATCTTTTTTGTTTGTGCTGCGTTTTTTGAATTTTAGCTTTATTTTCATACATACATTACTGGGTTTTTCGTTTGCAAATTTTAGCAATTTCGCAAATTTGTTCTTGTTACTTATTATTTTGTTTTTTACTCTCCTGATGTTACATTAAAGCAGTGGCTTAGCAGGGCATAATGGATCTCCCCCTAAAATTGTTTTCTGACAGGACTTTTACATAAGAGTCCTTAGATTTTCGTCCTACTGGAAAAATTCCGGTCACTAAGTCCCCGAAAAGTTTTATAATCACCTAGAATATGAGAATAACGTGATTTAGAATAAATGAACACACTAATAGAACGTACAGGACTAGTGCTTCCCCAGACCCATCTGGACGTATCGTGATTTTGTGTGACGCAAAATCTCGGATTTGAACAAACCGTAATTCCCTGATGTCCTACATTCATTAAACGTTTTGACATATATATATGATCATTGTGTAAGAAACATAGTCACAATAATTTACACGAGTATGGGGAGCGGAGCTTCGGGAAAATTGAGAAATTAGAATTTCAGGACAAATTTGGTCAGTGAGGACGTATAGCAGAAATTTAGCAGGAAGAATTCTACCAGAAACGAAGCAGGGATCTTATAAAATATGTAGGTTCATCTCGCCTGCGTCTAAATATTTTCGCACTTTTACGAAACAGTTTGAAAATTTTCGCAATTGCCAATTGTCTGGCGGCTGTCCAATTTATGTTTTCGTCCCGTCGACCGTTTATTCATGTTTTTGTCCGTACAACCGTGTATGTCTGTCCGTTCACCTGAACTAAAAAGCAGTATTTTAGTCGATCAAGATGGACATATTATATACTTCTGAAAAGTATATAAATTATACCTGTACCATAAAAAGTATAACAAAAAATTATACCTGTACCATTATTATGCCACAGCTCGTTGACCCTAAAATGGATAAGTCGAATAAGCGGACGAAACGTGCACTGATTTACCGCTATATCTTATTGAACTATAAATTGAGCTTTTAACTATAACAGAAAGGTAGTAGCTCCGACATTTGGTGCTTAGAAATCGAAAAAATAGTGAAACTGGTTGTTTTTTAAGCTTTCCAAAATTATGTTTGTTGTTGCAATGCCATTCAGCAGAAAGTTTTTCTCGCAAAATAATTATACTAAGATTGTGAGCTGTTATATTATAGTCATCGCTAGCCACGTACTCATGCTAACCCAGCCATCTATTCCCACGGGGTCGGTAAACGGGTGCCACAGCAATATGTAGGAATGATGGGTCCGTGTAGGGCAGTACCAGTAGACCTGAGGGACTAGCCCTCGTTTTACGCATGTAATCACCATTGAGTGGTACGGTGGTACACCTACCCATGGCTTAGGGCTGAACAATCGAAGATGAGCACCTAGATCCGCATAGTCGTGTCGGTGTACCGCTGTCACGGGGTAAATCATCCCCCCTAGAAAATCATCCGGGGGATAAAATACCCCGGGGCAAATCATCCCCCCGGATAAAATATTCCGGGGCAAATCATCCCCCCGGGTAAAATACCCCGGGTCAAATCATCCCCCCTGGATAAAATACCACGGGGCAAATCATCCCCCCGGATAAAATACCCCGGGGCAAATCATCCTCCCGGATAAAATACCCCGGGGCAAATCATCCCCCCCGGGTAAAATACCCCGGGGCAAATCATCCCCCCGGATAAAATACCCCGGGGCAAATCATCCCCCCGGATAAAATACGCCGGGGCAAATCATCCCCCCGGGTAAAATACCCCGGGGCAAATCATCCCCCCGGATAAAATACCCCGGGGCAAATCATCCCCCCGGATAAAATACCCCGGGGCAAATCATCCCCCCGGATAAAATAGCCCGGGGCAAATCATCTCCCCGGGTAAAATACCCCGGGTCAAATCATCCCCCCGAATAAAATACCCCGGGGCAAATCATCCCCCCGATAAAATACCTCGGGGTGAATCATCTGGGGAGACGATCTACCCCGAAAAGTGTTCAGTCAATGTATATATTCATCTCTAATGTTGCATTTCTTTCACGGTTCTCCCCCATTTCACCAGTTTGTCTTTCTCAAGTCTGACCAAAAATTCTGGACTCTGAGACCAAAACTGGTCTGGTCAGAGTTTAGTTAAGAACAAAGACTGTAGAAAATTTTAAATGGAGTATAATTTAAATTCAGAGAATGGCAATGAAAATGCAGAAGCACGAGGTGAACTGAGTTAAACGTTGTAGGCATGGAATGGAGTGCACCGAGTTAAAAACGCACATTGAAACTTTATGACGTCTTATTTTTATGTATGTACTAGGACCTATATAGGATCTAAAATCAAGTGTAGGTATGATAGCGCCTATGCGCGCGCTCCAAGCAGCAGTCACATAACCGTATAACAACCACCGAAGACATGTCGGCCTTTGCATATGGAGTGGCCTTTGGGGCATCATGTGGCATCGTGTGAGTCTAGAGATGTTTTGTTTCAGTTTCAGTTTCAGCTCCTGTTTCATTTCAGTTTCAGCTACAACTTACAGCTATTCAAGACTAGCCAGCAGCCGCTAGCCACAGCCGAGCGAAACCCCCTACAGCCGTCTATCCGTTTAGCCTGTCAGCGAATAATAATAATAATTGGGGGGGGGGCTACCCAGGTCAAAAGTCAAAGTCCTCCTCCTCCAATTTTGCTTATTTTCACATCTGTTACTCCCCCAAGACACCTCTACCTCAGATCGAGACACCTCTACCTCAGATAAGAACAATTAGGCTTGACGGTGCACTTTTGGTTTAATGCGTTTGTCAGTGTATTTACATAGGCAAAAGTGCACCAAAAAGCCTAAAAGTAGCTCTTAGTTTAGTTGGACAGTTCTACAAACCACATCAAGCCAATGTGGCTGAAATTTGGCACGTAGTAGCCCACATGTATGCACAAAATCGTATGATCCGAATTTTTTATGTGCAAATGTAAAATCGAGGGCGAAATGGGAAAAATGGCCGTTTTTTGGGCCTGCCAAATTTGAGTGATTTTACATTGGCGTCAGCACTCAGGCCATGGGCAAAAATTTAAAACAACTGAAGTTGAGATATGACGTTAGGCTATGTAAAAATCAGCTTCGTCAGATTTAACAAAAATTTCGAGTAATAATGGGTAGCTTTGCAGCCACAAAAAAACGTTTTTTGCGCCTATGATTTACATATAAAATTGAATTTTTGGGAGCTCCTAATGAAAAATTGGCAAAAGCACTGGTTCCAGTTTGTTACATCTGTGATGCGCCTTCACTGGAGCTATATACATTGTGTGCAAATTTGAAGCGAATAAGAGAACCTAAATTTTTCTTTCATACAGGTACTAGGTAGGTAGTTCCCCTTAAATCACTATTTATGTTTTACTACCGTTCAATTCCCTGTCAGTTGGCGGTTTCGCGATTCATCACATTCTTGCAACAGTATTATATTGCATCTCAGAAGACAGAAACATATGCAAACAAAAATTACTTTCTGATGGCTAGACGGATGATTCCTGTGTCACATTTGTAAAGGGGGATGATTTGTTAGGGAAGATGATGTACCCCGTGACTGTTCTACTGATTCAAGTTAAGTTTGGGGTATTTTATCCGGGGGGATGAGTTGCCCGGGGTTTTTTTTCCGGGGGGATGATTTGCCCCGGGGTGTTAATCTTCTGTCTACTGGTTAAGTTTTCCGTCGAACTAGTTAGCCCCTATTGTATTGATTCCGTTCTGTAGGTGTTTTTCGTATCTAACATAAATTGAATTGGCCATTAGTAAATTTTGGAGCGATTGAATTTTTCTGTGCGGTAACAATTTCCAAGGCAAGTTTTTAGTAACTTTTTTCGCTGATAGGGATATTTTTCGATGACTGAGTATCAATTTTACTTTGAACTTTTTCCATTTACAATTTTGTCAATTTCTGAAATTGAGAAAATTATCCTTTCTGTTTCACAGTCAATTTCTCAAAATATGCTCATGATGTGTTTATATTATTACTGAGTAATATATATACTGAATGATTAGAATTAGCGGGGACACTAGGCAGGGAGGGGGGGGGGCGATAGGCAGCCAAAACTCTTGGACACAACTAAAAAGTATATTTCCGCAAAATATTTTCACTTTTGAACCCATGATTAAGATAAGTGTCCCCCCTTTATTAAATTTTGAAATTTTAAACAACAGAAAATGAATATGTGTAAAATGTTTCGGGTAAACTAGGTTAACGAAAGGGGGTTGCAAAACTGTCTGCTATTGCAATAGGTCAGTACGCTCTAAGTTTCACAGTGTAGAAGTACACTTAGCGATTTTACAGTACAGGACTGTAGTTATGTATGCAATTGCAACCGCCAGGAATCATGGAAAGGGGAACTTTTTGATGTTTTTTTTGTCAAAAACAATACAAATTAAAAAACGTGATCTTATACGCTTGTAACTGTACATTTCGACTCCCCTAAGGATTGGAACCCTTGAATGTTTGGCACAGCCTTTTTTCCCATCCCCCTGCTAAATTTTGATGTGTTATATAGTGTATTATGTACAGTACATTAGAAGGGAAATAAAAAAGTTTAGACCAACTATGTAGGTCATCCAGCCAGCGTGCGCGAAATTTGAATCTCCTTAAAGTTTTGTGATGAAAAAATGCAGCTTTTTTATATAGAAAAATTAGTTGACAACTGAAAACAGTAGAAACCTTGATTCAGGGTTCGACAAAATTGGACGGTAATTGCTTTTGCATGCAAAATTGCACTCCGCAGATAATCGAAATGAAAATTTTTCCACTTGAATAAATTGTAAGTAATTTTTCCTGCCTCTCTTTTGTGTTTCTTTTTTCCCATGACGTAATGGTGTGTAGTTTTTTTGACAACGTTTTTTGGATGATATCTGCATATGATATAAACTGATCGGTTTGACTTAGTTGGAGTTGAACAATAGGTGCTATTACTGTATTTATAGAAATTAGAGTTAACTGTTATCGTCTGTTTTTATGACAATGACTTCTTTTTTCTTTCGACTACTTTTGCTTTAGTTTACCTACTTGTACATACTACTTCTTTTAGTCCATCGTATAGGCCTATATGGACAGCTTTGACAAGAATTCACTTTGGCAATAATTAATTTCAACATTAGTTGACAAAACTAATCAATCTGAGTATTTAATGTCATTAATCTACTTTATTATTTTTTACCTAGATGTTTTAAGTATTGTCAAATTTTATTTCGAGTTTCGTAAGGAGCTTGTGTCGTTTTTTATACAACTTGTATATATAGTTGATTTTTTGTCTGGTTTTTCTTTTTCTGACTTCACAGTATACAACAATTTGTTTTTTGGAGTATGTTTTTCATAAAAAAATCTTTATAATTCTAGGGCTAAGCATCATTATTTGCGGCTAGCGAATTGAAACGTTAGCCATGGTGTATACACTATACACATATCTGGAAATTACCACAAGTTTTTCGTGCTGAAGTCATAGTGCCTTTTCATAAATTATATTAACTGGATTAAATTAACTAGATTAACTGGATTAAATTAACTAGATTAACTTCCTGACCCTACATAGAATTAGCTTGAATGCATAAAATTTTGCAAAAAATGCATGTTTTGCAATAGTTCATAAACTTTCGTCAATCTCATGATGAGTTACTGAGGTTAATCTGGTTAACGTAAGCCAGCTAATATAGCTTACGCGAAGGCCCATAGAAGAATATATTTGACGAAAATTATTTTTCACATTTTAGTACATAGTTTCTCTGCAGGACGTAATGTCATATTTACTTGCACTATTTTTGTTTGATTTTTCTTGCGATGTTTTTATATATTTTTATACATATTTTTGTTTATTAACTTCGTGAATAATTTAGTTTGTTTCGTGAGAAATATCCACAAGAATTAACTTGAGTATTAGCTAGTCAATATAAATAAAGTTCATTTGTCTGTTTACTGTTTTAGTGAAGTTAGTTGAACAAAAAACGTGCCTTCAAGTAATGTTACATTGTTCCAAACACACATGTAATGGGTGAAAATGTTGAGGAGGGGGCTCTCCATCAAATTTTGGAAACCCTCCACCATTGATCGACTGAAATACCTTAAATATTGCAAAATTGTCCAAAATGTCGTTTTTTGTTCAATTTGCCCCAATTTTCGAGACCCTCCCTTCTGAACCCTCGTTTTTTGTGAGGCAGAGGGGAGCATCCCCAAGTCCCCCTCGGCCGGCATATAATTTAGGATTATATGAAAACTGTCGTAATTTGGTTTATCTCATTCGGGCACTATTTGATAACGCAAGTTTAGTAGCAAACGAGATTTTTTAGTCAAAAGTTTGAACTGGAGATTAATGTGTTTGTTATCATTATCATGATAACTTATCAAATAACTATCATTTTTGGCTTAAAACTGGAAATACAGGCTTTTTCTATCACATTTTAAATAATTGTTTGGAATTCTAAGTATTTTATATCTTTATGTTATGTCATCTAGAATCTAGTCGAACGAAAAAGTTTGAAATGTTATTTAATTCTATTTTTGATTTATGCTTTGGAGCTTTTTGTAATTCTGTGTTTTGAAATTTTTAAAATTTTATATAATGATGTTTTGATTCGTCAATATTAACTCATTGTTACAAATTTTGGTCTTGTAAACATTCACATATAGGTGAACCTAAAGACTTAGTCCATGTTTAATGTAAATGCAAGGGGATAATGTCTACATAAAATGGATTAAATGGATTAGATTAACAATTGCTTGTTTGATATTTTTTCGCTGAGTGAGGTAGATTTATGAAATTTTGTTCACCTATGGGAGATAATGTAAAGTAAATACTTGGTATGACAAGTTATAATTGGATTCATAGACGATTTATTGGCAATACAAGTTTTAATCTAATTCGTTTAATCCATTTTAGGAATTGGGCTCAATAAATAACAACTACGAAATAGGTCTTGTATATGCGAACTTGCGTTAGGTATAGGTGTTGAAAGAAAATTGACATGGACTGAACACTGAGTGTGGAATGCATAAAGATAGTCTAACGTTGACGACACCAGTCTATGGCGTTTATTTCAGTAATTTAGAATATCTTATTGAAAAATTCTACAGTACATACAAGTTAAAATGTTACCTTAGTACCTTATCCAAAATTGAATTTTACGGATTAGATTATAACCAATTTTGCGAATAACACAGCAGAAAATAGAACTATCCGGCTGGAATTTTGCCTTACACGTCTCACGTAGATTATCTAGAAGTGTGTCAAGTTTCAGCCATTTACGTGCACTTGACACTGTGTTACTAACGAAATAAAGTTAAATCTAATCCGATAAATCTAATTTTGGATAAGACCCTTAGACTGCGTCTAGCAAGACTGAAGTAAGACTGCCTTTATGCATTCCCACCGTGAGTTTTTTGCCAAGAGAACGTTTTAGTTTTTATCAGCAATTTCTATCGAACGCTTGACAGAGATTGAAGGTGTTAATCTTCCCAAAATGAGCAGTTAAAAGACAAATTGAAGTCTTCAATGTTCGATAATGCGTTTTTGAATAGAAATTTCACATTCGAAAATTTCAAAAGTTCAAACTAGCAGAACGATTTTTTCAGGAAAAACTTACCAAACTTATAATTTAGACGTCGGTGAACGTTTTTCTTCACATTTTTGTTTTAAACTTCACATCCATTTAATTTATATAGTGTTATTCACTGACAAAATTTTTAGCAAGTTTTTCCCAACTGAATATAATTGTCGCCATTTTAAAATTATATTACCATTTTGATGTACTTGATAATGATCACCTATAATTTATCAGTTAGACTTCAAGTTGCCGCTGAAAGAGGCACCTACCTAAATTAGGTTGAAAATAGCTAGTTTTTCTGATGTGTCAAATTGCCACTATAAATTTCACAAAATTTTTTAATGATCATATTTTTAAAACTTTCGTTATGCCAAAGTTTAGCTTGAGTTACTAAATTAGTGGTTTATCACTAATGCTTTAATTAAGTAATTGTTAAGAATCCTATGAAGAAACTTGTGAAATATATGTACTTTATTTGATGTCGATATCTTGATGAATTAAACTTCATAATTTCATATTCATTTCTGAACCACAATGTCTACAACTTTTAATACTCTATTTATTCAAGTCGCGAATATTTCTGTTTTTACTTTATTTTATTCTACTATGGATATTTTGTAGTTGTTTTTTCACTATGTCGACTCTACGACAACTATTACCAAGAGTACATAATAGTGTCTCACTCTATATAGAAGAAGAGTGAGACACTCTCCAGCCTGCCTGTGTTATAGCACAGGCAGATGCGCTGGTCGTTTTCAGGCTACATGTTGACATTCTATGCAACATGTGACTGGCCAATCAGAAGCGAGCTTCTATTCTCTGATTGGCAGACGCCTGTGCACGTGCTCCAATCATAAAACGGGATAGGGATAAAGGTTAATAACTCATTATTTATTCATAGTCTGTTTGTAAAAATATTAAAAAAGGTTTGCAAATACCTTTGGGGATATTTTGGCAAACTTTCAGCGAAATTGATTGAGAAACTTTGAAGAAATTCAGAAAAGTTTATATCTCAAAAGTTTCTCAATCAATTTCGCTGAAAGTTTGCCAAAATATCCCTAGAGGTATTTACAAACATTTTTTAATGTTTTTGCAAGCAGACTATGGATAAATAATGAGTTATTAAGCTTTTATCCCTATCTTAATGCTTATCAACGCATCAGCGATTATATACTAAAGTGTGTTACGCAGGGAATCTACGCGCTGATTGGTCAGCCACATGTTGCATAGAATGTCAACATGTAGCCTGAAAACGACCAGCGCATTTGCCTGTGCTAGAACACAGGCAGACTGGAGAGTGTCTCACTCTTCTTCTATATAGAGTGAGAAGCTATTATGTACTCTTGCTATTACTACGGCTAACGTGGAAGTTTCTTTGTTTTGGCACCAAATTATGCAACTGAAAATAGTGGCTTTATTAATTCACTTAATTTATTAATTTATTGACTTCATTTTGATGATCACATAACTGAATAACACAATACCACCCCCTGATTGCAGCTAAGTGGAAACTAAGGACCCCCCTGAGCTGTAGCTCTTTAACCCCGCCCTCAGCCAAGTCAGGTTCCCCCGCCGCCCCCGGTGCAGTTGGTAACGCGTCGTATCCGAGATCCGAACCTTGGGTTTCGAATCTTGCCTGAAATGTTTTCGAGTCGCGGCTATTTCGACTATAAAATAGCCTGAAGCGGACAGCGGCGGATACAGAGCGGCGCAATAGCCAAGCTATATTTCTGGACTTTGATTATAATAGACGACGAAACATACGAAATTGATTACATAACAGAAGACGAATATTCAGGTAGTTAGCGATTTGGTATAAAAGGGCGATCGCCGCAGTTTAACCTAGGAATAGCCAAAATCGCCAAATATAGTGATAGAATATCGGCGCTATTGACTACATTACTCCATACAAGCCTTCCATTTGTATTTTTCCTTACTTGAATATCTTCTTGATTTTTATGTATATACGTATAACTTCCTGTCTCTCGTTATAAGTTAAAATATTGCATTTATCGTTGCGGTTTTTACTTTTTTAACAGTGCAGAAATCCTTTTTCAGTGACAACAGAAATACTTTTTCAACTGTCCTAGCTAGTGTCAGTCACTTGGTGGGGTTGCGGAAAAGTTTTGGGGATTGTGAAATAATATTTCTCTTTTGCAAAAGATTTTCTCAATATCCTGGTATAGCTGGTAATCACTAAGGATAATTTTTTTCTCGTACTTTTTGTTTTTTACAGATGGAGTTAAGTTATTTAACTCTAGTATATATACATATTATATTGTATCATATAGCCTATATATATACATACTGTCCTATAGACGTCCTATACGTACAGAAATATAGTAGTATAACACTCTCTTCTTAGGAGTAATACTTAAAAGTCAAACTTCAAGGTTAAACTTTTGAACGTTACGGTATTGAGTGTATAATTAGGACCCAATTTGGTCCGTAGGGGGACAAATCTTTTAAGTTTTTTGCCAAAAAATGCTGTTCACACTTACCACCTGTCGTTAAAACTTATATTCAGTTTTTCTTTATCGTTTTAGTGCAGACTACTATTTTAGGTTATTTATAGTTCCTCAAAATCAGTGTGAGTTTAAAGTTTACTAACTATAGGTCGGGCCGTAAGTGTACGAAACTACGCTGACATTTCTTATATACTTACTTTTTTCGATTCACAAATTCTTAAAGAAAAATTTAAAGAGTCTTGTGCTTTTGATAGATTTATTTTTGTTGATTGTATGTATTTGTATGTCTTTCTTTGTATTTTTCTAAAACATACTTCTGAAGCGTATAATTCTTTCTGTTTTGCTTTAAGGATTTTCATTTAAAGTAGTTTGTGTATTTTTCGACAACTATATTTTTTGTCAAGTTTAGTATCGCATTAACTATTTTTTAGACTTTATTTTCCGTGGTGTTTGTTTTTTGATGTCTCAGTAGGTTTCTAAAACTTTTGTTTTTAAAAATTTGTTTCGCTGGATTCTTTTAGTAGTGGCATTTTGTCACGGATTCCAAGAAATGCCGTTTTTATTCATTTTTTAGCATTATTTACGCATATATTTCGGATATATGTTATTTTATCTTCTTATGTTGAGAGACGCCGGTATATAAATGATTGGTGTGTTTTTTTTGCTAAAGTTGCACTTAACAGAGAGGTGAAACAAAACTTGATCATGAAAATAAAATAAAACGCAAAATAAAAGCTTCAAGCTTCAAGTAATCTCGACTGTCACAGTAACGATTAACGACCAGATTTAAAAGCGCTTTCAAAACAATAATTGGTAGTCACAGCAAAGGCATTTTAATTGATTACGACACAGACCCATAAGAACTTTCACAATTGCTGTTGTTTTAATCAATCACACAGATTAATTGTAATTTTAATAACATTGTAAAATCTTGCAAAAACAATCTGGTATAACTTTCGTCTGCATAAAATGAAACAAAAGTGCCCAAAAATCAAGATAGACCATTTCATGAATTTTTAACCTGCATTTTCTAATCAGAAAGTGGGTCAATTATTTTGTGCGCTAATCTAAAAGTTGGATCTTCTGACTATAGTTACTAAAATCCGAGTAGAAAATTGAAAGTTGAACTTCAAATTTGGGTTAGTGATGCAATTTTCGGGCCGAGTATCGGTAAAATTAAAAACGTTACTGTTCAAATTATGCTGTTAACTGTTACTTTTGCTATCCATTTATTGTGCTGCATAATGTGTATTAATTTTTACGATAATAGTGAAGATTTGCTATTTTTTGTCCAAATTCAATAAATCTACTCTCAAGGATAAGAGGTGCTCTGTATTTTCTTTTTTCACAGTTTTTAGTTTCTATTGCTTAGCCTTAGATGACTTTTACTGAAATAATGGTGCTTGAAATTTTCACTGTAGTTTGGTGTGTACAATAAGTTGACCATGGTATGTACTTTTTAACTTTTCGATTGGGTTGGTCACAATAGTTCCTTCTTTACACTTGTGGACTTCGATTGAAGGTAGTGACGACTCTCACACGTGATCCGACTCAATTCAAAACAAGCAATGTTAAGTAGTTTCTGTGAAACTGCTACTTGTGTAACAAAAGCGAATTATGTTACTGTAAGATTTAAAACTGTTTTAATCTGACTGTCTAAGTGCGCAGGTTTTTCTGACTGTTTCAGTGACAGAATTATTGGAATGCACCGATCTGTAAGCTTTGTTTCTTCGTGAACAGTTAAGCCCGGTTCATACTTGTCCTTAAGAATATAGGGACAGGGACAAGGACAAATTTGGGCCAGCTGCTGGGGAAAATGTACTTCATCGTTTCTGCTAATTTTTGGAATGGCAGCATGAATTTACTAAAAATTACTGCATGCGAAAAAATAGCAGATTGAATTTCCACCAGCTATGTTCTTGAAAATTAACCGGGCTTTGCGAAGTAGACAAATCTGTAGTAGTGACAACACTACCGAAGAAAAGTGAGACTTTCCAGCCTGCCTGTGTTCTAGCCACAGAACGTACGCGCTGCGTGATTAATTAGACACGTAGACCGAAAACGACGAGTGCATCTGCTTGCGTTAGAACACAGTCAGGCAGGCGAGTGTCTCAATCTTCTTGTATAGAGTGAGACACTTTTGTACTCTAGCTGTAACTTTCTTGCTGTAATAGGGCCCACACAGACTACATACTGTATTTAACGTATCTAACTGTTTGATTCAAAACAAAACTAAAATCTAAAATCACTGTGGGTTTTAAATATCACAATGGTACTTTGAGGCTTTGTTTCGGTACTGCACTTCCCACACATGTTCAATTGAAACTTGACCCCATTTCTTGTTTCGTATTTCTTAAGTGAAAAACGAATTAAGATTCCTTTTACCATTACCATCAGCCTACAGTCAATACAATACAGCACAATAGTATATAGTTTCCCTATATGTCCAGCCATATACATCCAGTATATATAATCAACGTAGCCTTGGGAATAGAGTGAAAAAATTTACTGTTAAGTAGTAAAATGCATTTGTAAACCTGCGTACATCTTCTTTCAAAATTCACCTCTTTCACAACTAAACATTCCTTTCCCTTCATTGTTCGTTACTACCACTGACCTCAGTTTGACCCCCAAGCCTTTCCACTTAACATAAACGTACTACCATTGTAAATGCTTTTTTAATACATATAATACAAGAGTAGTAAGCATATAACAACAGAATATCATAAGTTGGTGGCTTTTGTTAAATTTCTGTCTGTTTTTAACAATGTTTGTGTGTATTTTTAATACTTTTGGTTATTTTTGTCTGTAAAATATAGTTTGCTATAAAGGCGTGTACATGTATAGTATATTCTGTGTCAAATTAATGTATATAATATCTTGCATACATGTACAATCTGCATTAATTGTATTTTTGATTGCCTTGTCTCAGCCCATAATTTCCGAAGACAACAATCGATTTTTGATCGAGCTTTATTTAGTAAGTGCTAAGCTGGCCTTTCTGACCAAATTTTGGGGATCTTCCTCCCCCCTACCAAAATTACCATAAATTTCGCTACATTTTTGACAAAGGGCCAATGTTATCACCCACTTCTGCTTAGATTTTTGGGGCCCTTCCCCCGGACCCTTGATTTGGGTGGGTTCCCCTATCTTGCATACGTGCTTTTGAGTTTGAAGGCTAGCAATCGGAGTTACATAGTTCTGAGGTGCCTGTTTCAACAAATAATATATAAATAATAACAAATAATTAGTAGTAAGCAATATACAATATGAATCAGATTAACTGAATCCGCTTTGATAAGCTCAAGTAGTAGGATTACTATTATTCCCTAATTGGACGGATTTACACAGAGACTCTTGAGTGCTGACCAAAATTCCTGCTCCAGACTCCCGAGTTGAAGCGGAGTCGGAGTTATTTGATTCTGGAGTCAAAGTACAAAGTCAAAGTAGTATATATTTTGACGCCGAAATCCAGTGACTTCGATAGTTCGATATTTCTTGGACTCTGGAGTCTGTCGCAAGTAATTTTGGTCGATTCGATACTGTGTGTAGCAGTTAAGTTTGGACTCCAGAACTGCAAAATATTTGTAGGTATAGCTATTAGTAGAGGTGAAATTTTCAATTGCAGAATTTCAAATCTGGACCTTAGGAAAAAATGTCTTATCACTCTGAACCTATATTGACCACTGGACTATTTCAATGGCAAGCTGTTGCAGTTTTTTAGTATTTTTTAGACTTTGGCAGTAGTCTGGAAGTGTCTGTTATTGTGCTGGTTAGGTAGGTACTTCTACTGTGGATATTTTTTGTAATTATATTAACCTTATATGACTGAAAAGCAACTTTTTCTGATCAAAAATTCTCTCTTTTCATATGATAGCAAACAAAAATTTTGGTTATAATCACACACGTGCAGTAATTTTCGTTTCTAATATTTTTGTCATTTTTTTGCTTACTGCATAATATCAGCCTTTTGGTTCCTATGTACAATGGGAATTCAGATTAGCCTATTGGATTAACGATTTTTATATTAAGTTTCAGTTACCGTGTGATTTTAGCATTTTCATGTATTTTTCTAGTACTTGGTCTTGTCTGCAGTATATAGTATATACATATTGAACTTGGATTCTTGTAGTGTCGATTTATTATTATAGTTTATGAAATTAATCTAATCTAGTTTAACCAAAGTGTAAACACTAAACAGGTCCTTTAAAAAGTGTTCTTTATGGGCCAAGTTTTTTTAAGTTTTCTCGGAATTTCATAATAGCAACGGTTTTTAATGAAACATCATTCGGATAGGTTTTGTGTATATGCTCGTAAATCTAGAAAGTACAGTACATATATTTTATGTTAATCATACAATTTTCTTCTGTATATTATTGTATATATGGTGTGTACTGTGACACCTTGAGTGTAGGCATTAATAGATTGAGGTAGTTCCCCAACAAGTATGTACTTTTTCGACTGTAGTGAAAAAAACTTTGTCTAACTAGGACATTTCTACTCTTTTGTGCTGTACTGTACAATACTGTACGCATATATTGTAGTGCACTATATTTACTGTAAATTGAACGAGGGGGTTACTCTGTTGATTTTTAGGGCTGTCTGACACTGAATTAAATTGACAATAAGTGTGATATTTTGGATAAACTAATTTTTAATTTTAATTTTTATTACCTAATCATTTAATAATTTGATGTTTTCTTATTTATTCTGATTTCAATTCTAATTTCTACAAATATTAATATTATATTTGTCCGTTACTATATGTCTATCAAAGTAAGAAGGATCTAGGACTTCAATCTTTACTATCGTACAATCTTTTACAGTACCCGTGTTTTTCGCGTTACTCACTGAGTTTTTCTACCCCACACACATTTATTACTGGCCGATTGAAAATCTCAGTTTGATTTTGTTTTTTACCCCACTACGAATGTTGTGTGTTAATTTTTAAACTTACTTTAAAGTGTAGATTGATATTATTTCTTTATTATGAAAGAAGTTAATTGTTCTAGTAACATTTTCTGTCTTTTGCTAATTATTTGGTGTTTCTAGAGGTTTGCGGTTTTGCTTCAATACCTTTTCTTCATGTCTGTTCTGCTGTTTTGACATTTTTCTCTGGATCGGATGAGTTTATTTTAGTCCAGCTAGACGGTTTTGTTAAAGAACCCATTTGTTAAAACTTTGTCAATATTTTACTATGATTGTTGTTATACCTAAATGTACACACCGATTTGTCAGGTTTGGCGTTGGCATGCTAGGCGTTAACCGATTTAATTCCGGACATTATGTAAATGAATTTCCAAATACTTATTGGAGACGATTAGTCCCGTATTATTTTGAAATGAGTTTACTGTAAACGTAATTGCTGTTATTAAATTAGGTTAGGCAACTGCTTTTAGTATTCGATGGGCCTTATCCAAAATTGGATTTAACGGATTAGATTTAAACTAATTTTGCTAATAACACTGCACAAAATTAAAATAACCGGCTGAAATTTCGCCCTACATGGCTTACATACATTATCTCGATATGTTCCAAGTTTCAGTTAATTACTCTTAACTGACGCTGCGTTATTGACGAGAAAAAGCTAAATTTAATCCGATAATTGCTGACTCTTGATAGTCAAAATCTATTCTTTTCGTAACGATGTTTCGTTTTCTAAAGTGGCGCAACTATTTTTTGTCAGACTTTAGTCTAAGGCGTTCTATTTCAGTAATTTAGAACATAGTAACTAAAATTTCTACACGTATTACATAGGTTAGAACGTTGCCCTTAGATTGCATTTCACAAGACTGCCTTTATGCATTCCATCGAGTGAGTCTGGGAGCTTAGGCGAGGTTCCACTGGTTAACTCATAGTGCATGTCTTGTTTGCTATTCTCCAGGTTTTTTCACGTTTTCTTCTTTTGATGCTTTGATTTTGTTTAATACTAGTTTTATAATAATTCTATTAGTTCACATCAGTCACAAATCACTTGTCAATGTTATAAATCACTTTCATTGCAATTGGATTTCTTCTTTCTGATAAGAAATCATATGCAAGGTCTGAATTAAATGGTTGAAGTTTCAAAATTATAAGTTAATACATTCTGTATTGAAATTTTAAACGTAAACTTTTATCTTCGAACAAAAGCTAATGCAAACTGTATGTAAAACAAATATAGTTACCAGAACGAATACAATCTGAACAGTTTCATAAGATAAGGCTCAGAAAATTTTTTTGACGATTTTTTATGTATCAGATTATATGTACATACCATCACAATGTGTTAAATAGTAGTGTAACAAAATTTTAAAACTTACAGTCTCAAACCTGTCAAGATTAATTTCTTGTATATTATTATTTGTTTCAACATTGCATGTTGGTACACGTGTTCAGTCTAATTTTAAACCTATTACAGAAAATCGTATCCTACTTACTTGTATTTTTATCTATTTTACAGTATTTATTATTATTGTTCATTCTACCCGTATTGCTGTTTTCTGTATTGCTTGAACGGGCTGTTAGTTTTTTATTTTGAATTGTTTATTTTAATTTTAGGCATAATATATTCATGTCAAGCGACTTATTACTAGTGTAAATCAATTTATTCAATTATGTAGTTTACAAATTCCATTTTAATTCAAATCCAGCATTAATTGCATGTGGCTATCGTGGATTTTATACTTCGCACTTTCTTTGACTATTAGCCGACTGTTGAAATCATGTTTCACAGATAGAGGTATCGGCTAACGAAGCCTCTAGTAAAAATGCTGCTTTAAAATAATTTGGATAAATCTAATTTCAATTTTTTGATCAGTTTTGATTTGACCAAATTCTCCCCACCCCGGTGGGTCCCAGAGTGCTACCTCTCCGTATGGATTATCTGCTTTCTCTATTTATCACTGCCTGCCTTATCATTGCCAATGGTAAGACATGGATTAGTTTACCTTCCCTGGTTAAGAGGGCCTATTCTTTTACCGGATTAAAGGGCTAATTATAATCGGACTAAACGGTTTAAAAATTGAGCTTAAAAATGCCATTCCAAAACCTCCGGATTGAGCGGACTTAACTTCTTGCGCGCTGCTTTTTAATCCGACTAAACGGACTTAACTATGCACGCTAATGTTAAGCGTGTATGTCAAGTCCGTGTAGTCCAGTCGTAGTTTTGGAATGGGATCAGACTAAAATTAAGCAGCTGACTTATTTTAATTCGTTTAGTCCGTTTAGTCCGATTTGTCATTCCAAAACCTCGGACTAAAATAAGTGCAGTCCGTTTAATCTGGTAAAGGAATAGGCCCTTAGAAACAGCTGGATTTAGATAAGCATCGCTTCAAGCCCGGTTCATACTCGTCCTTAAGAATACAAGGACAGGGACAAGGACAAATTTCGGTCAGCTACTGGGAAAAATTGACATAGATACGTTTGAGCTAATAATTTGTATACGGTCTAGAAGTGACCTCAACTGTCGCCATGCAAAAAAACTGCGGCTATGCAGATTTTTTCTGAAATCGTCAGGGACAAAACGATAATTCACGTGCACAAGGACAAGTATTATGAACCGGGTTTTAGGGTTCAGTCTTAGGGCACATTATCTCCGTTTAGTACTTAGGGCCCATTCCTTAACACACAAAATGGACTGGAGTTATTTGTATCCGGCGTTTAGGCATGGCATATCAGACTACACGAGTTAAAAATAGTCTGTGGCTTAAAAACCGCCCTAAACACCACTGGACTAAACGTATTCAACATAATATGACTCAGCATTAGCATGTATTAAGTCCGTCTAGTCTAACTAAAAAACTGCGCGCTAAAGACGCCCATTTAATGCCAGTTTTCAGTGTGATTTCTATAAAACAGCTTAATCCGATCAAAGTTGACCCTTTAAACCTGTAAATGAACGGGCCGTAGTTTAGACGTCATTACTTACACAAGCGCTCGCCTTTTTATAGTACAGAATGGTTTGTTTAGATTAGGTTACATAAAATAAATTTCAATCTAAGTTAATCTGGTATCTAGGTATTTTTTAATAACTCCTTAGCTTAAATGTTGCCTACTTTTTCAAAGGAAGAAAGTCAATGCTCGGGCGTAGAAAAATTGGTTTTGAGACCATCAAGGTTCATGTTTAGGTAACCTCATAACTCAACATAGGATTAACTTTAATTCATGAAAATGTGCACGTAAATGCAAATGACACGGTTTAGTCGTCACAAAGCGTCATACATAAATTGTCGTCAATCTTATGTTGAATTACTTAAGGTGATCTAGTAAATATGATCCAGTTAATGTAATTTATGAAAAGCCTAAAGAGTTTCTATGTGGGCTAGCAATACGTTTTTTCATTTTTTATATTTCCGTTTTTTATATATCCATTTTTTAACATGGTTAATTCAGCACAAATTATTCGTAAAAGTTAACGTTTCGCCCGAGTGAAAGCTTTTTGCAAAAAATTAACTCACTTGCAAACTGAGACTGTGTTTGCAAAATGTTGCCTTCTCACCCTTTGATCAAATTAGGTAAATTGATATTTCTATAGTAATGTAAAAAATGCAGTAAAACAACATTTTACGGTTTCGTGCATTTTCGCTATGTGCTTAACAGAATGAGGATAAATTCGTGTGTAAATGTACGTAAAAATACCTTTCACGTAACAGAATGACAGAAATTTTTGGATACCTAATACAATATATATAAGAAAAAAAAATGGCCTGCGTAGAGAGGGGTGGCTTCACTAAACAACTACAAAAGCCTTTGAGAGGACGGCCATGCAAAAAAAGAATAAAGATAAAATAAATTTATTATGTCTTAAAAAAAAAGAAAAAGGAATACGGAAAAAAGAGAAAAAAAAAAAATTAATATAAATTAAGTGAAGTATAAAAGTTCAGTATATTACTTCTTTTATTGTTTTAGAAGAAAATAAAAATAAGTTAGTAATTTTCCTATCTTAATGCTTATCAACGCATCAGCGATTATATACTAAAGTGTGTTACGCACGGAATCTACGCGCTGATTGGCCAGTCACATGTTGCATAGAATGTCAACATGTAGCCTGAAAACGACCAGCCCATCTGCCTGTGCTAGAACACAGGCAGGCTGGAGAGTGTCTCACTCTTCTTCTATATAGAGTGAGACGCTATTATGTACTCTTGCTAATACGGAAACTCTTCACTAAACTTCAAGATCAGCATAGACCACGAACACTCAACATACACGCTCACGCAAATGTTTTTTAGAATCTACTAACTTTTACTAGACTAATGCAGTGAGTAGAAGATACGTGTTAACTGAGCTTTCGTAATATAGCGCATATATACTTATTTTACTTACAAGACTAGTGCGTCTAGTTTCGATTATTTCGACCAGAGCCGATTTATTTGGATTAAGTCTACTTAACATTTTAAAAAACACAATTTTCAAAAATATTATGCTAATTGCAACTGTCTTCAGATTTTATCACACATTATGTCGTGCGTAAATTCAGCCATCTATTAACACCATTTGTCATGTACGAGTATCACACGTTTGTTTAAAACTTGTGGATGAAATGAGTACGTATGAAAGAGTACTGAAAGGTATCAAACAGTGAAACGGCGTTAATGAAAACTTGATAAAATATTGAAAAAATTTGTCTCCGGCTGGGATCGATCTAGCGACCTGTTGGTATTTTAACCAATGCGCTAGTCCACTGCGCTACGGAGTCGACAATGAAAGTATATTTAAATGCCCTTAAATACTTTACGTAAGAATGTTTTAACACTGTGGACCTGGGCCAAGAAATTTTAAAATTTTCCACGAATCAGTTTCGTTTAAATTTTATAATTGTGTGAATAAGGGTTACTGTGCCATTACATTGGTAAGTTTGAATATGAATTATTATATTTATCATTTTGCTTAGGATAGTTTATATCCTATTAAATACATGCATATATACGGCTTAGGCTGCCGCGTAAAAAATGATATAGGAAGTTCATAGGCCCCAAAAGGCCAAGGTTTCTTCTTCCATGTCTATCTTTTAACATTGAATTGGTGCTATTTCATACTTACTGTAAGCTACACTGCGCATCTTACTCTGTTTTATACCTAGCTTATTCTAATTTAATCCAACTAGGTACGTATGTAGTACGTACAAAAAACAGTGCTACAGGATGTTAAGCATCCCGCTGCATCAAACCATTTGGCTCAAAAGTTACGCTTTGATCTGAGCTGAGCAAATCAGCTGCAAGAAGCGATTTGCTCAGCAGCGTTAAACGCTTTAAGCAGTTAGTTTCAAAACAATAGTTCTTTCTGTAGAAGGAACGAAAATTTGGTGTATACTACCGTCTGTGTATATATATAGTTAGCAAAGTCTCCTGCTGTGCGATCTTTTTCCTGTCACCCACAGGGCAACAGGTCTTTATGTTGCTTTTACCGACGTACATGTTTTGGCATTTTGTTTACATAACTGTCTAAGTTGTGTTATTCTAGCCTGCTCAGTTGTCAAATTTTGTTTTGTTGGTTGTGAAGTTTGATTTTTAATTTGCTATACATGCGGCTATGTAATACTAGCTTTCTGTTTTTAGACAGGATTTTTTTCAAAAAGTATTTCAATGTTAAATTTTTTAATTTAAAAAATCATAAAAACACAATGTTTGGCCTTTTATGTGCTGACTAGAACAGTATTTCTAATTTTTAATCATTATTCAGGCTGTTTTTTATTTTTTTGAGCAACACTTTTGTAAATACTCGAACGTTTACAACTGAGAACGTTTTTTCCCTCAAAAAGTCCGAAACCGTCGTCCATTTTTTCCTGTTTTACTGTTGAGGGTTCAGAGATATGAAAACACTTCCGTGAAAACGGAAAACTAAAACGGGATCTCCAGATATAAAATGGACTCATTATCAAACTAATTAATTACAGAGTAGTAAACGCAGCAACGAAAATTGTAAGGCGACAGGCATAGGTGATAAAGGCATGTAAATGAGAAGTTAAAAAGAAGGTTTTAGACGGAGTGCACAGGAAACGATCTTTATTGGATTTCTTTCGTTTCATCCCGTCATTGTTCTATTTTCAGGAGCATCCAACGCTGACGACGATGACGGACGTTATGTGCGCCAACTGCCAACGGAAATCAATATCCAGGTCACGGCCCCCCTCTTCAGCAGTCGCCTGTACCCCCACGGGCCCGACAGCGAGGACCAGGCCCTCCCCGCGGGTTTGGACGTCGCCAAGGAGGTCGATCTCATAGCACCGATCACATTCTTCGGGAAGAGCTATCGCACTGTACATGTGAGTGTGTACGACCTTCTATTGTCTGACCAAAAAGTGCAAAATACAAAAGAAACACACGATTTCATTACGAAAAGAACGAATTGCAAGCATCAAGAGTACAGCGAGTAGTCACGCCACCAATTGTTTTGTCTCAGGTTTCAGCAAACTCTGACCCGACTTTTGTTCCTCTGAACGTTCGCGTTTAAAAATAGCAATATGAGAGAGTAACTGATGAATTATTCGGTGGATATGGGTTCGAAAACTTAGACTAAGCCTGAACCTACGCCTACGTCAACATTTTTCCTGTTGGGCCACAGCCCAACAGGTCTTTAATTTTGATTCTGGTATCTTTAACACAGTTCTAGCGTTAAAGTGTGTATGTGCGGAGTGTGTTTTACACGTCTTCTATCGTAGCTATGCAACTGTCACACTAAAATGCCTTGTAGTTTCACTGTGTTGTTGAGACCGGGGCTGTTGTTGAGAGTAATTCGTAATGCAAAAGACTGCCAAAAAGTGACCAACTTAGAATCAAACCTACGGCCTCATGGTTAAGACTCTATCACACTAACCACTCGACCACACAGATCAGTCCCAAAACTGCACTAAAAGTACGTATATAATTAATAGGATATTATTAATAGGATATAAATTATCCTAAGCAAATCGGTGACAATAAATACACTAATCAAGATCTAAAATAGTTATATAAACTCGGCACATGTATCCGTATTTGCAAAATCGTAAAATTTAGGACTAGGGTAAACTCGGGTATAACCGTCACTTTTTTCAAAATTAAGCAAATTTTCGCAGTTTTTTGAACGTAACTTTGCGAAAAATTAACTAAACGCCTTAAAATTTTGGAAATAAGTTTTTCAGCATTTCAGTCATTACCAGCATCAAAATATAGTAACTACATTGCTGTTTAGTTATACTTATATTTTAACTAAAAAAGCTCCTATCGCTCGGACATTTACGTCACTATACTCGGGTAATTCCGTCATTGTCCGTCTAATGCCGTCACAAAATCGGCTAATGCCGTCACAAAATTGGCTAATGCCGTCACAAAATCGCCTATTGCCGTCACTTCCTTAAGGTGACGCGGAACTTAAAAACAACTTACTTTTTTAGTAAAGGTCCAATTTTAATAAACTTGTAGATTTATTAAACATTATCTATACAGGAATACAAATTTTTGCATCCATCCACACACGTGTCAATTCACAAATGTCAAATTAGCGACAAAATCAGAAACGGCAGGGGGGTACCCTTGTCTGAAAACCGTACAAAAAGGGCTATTTTGCCCTCAACTAAGGACGCAAGCTTCAAGGCATAATCGGGAGAGTGTCATAATCTTCCTATTATCAAGAGTACATAATGGAAAAAGTATGGTACTCTTCCCTACTCTAGCTATTTGGCCGGAACTATGCTCCGGCCGGCTGAAATAGCCGTTCTACGCCTTGATTTCAGCCCCTCCCCCGAGTCAAGACATGTCTTGATTCCAGGGGGACCCCGTTCAAATCAAGAAAGTGTCTTGATTTCAGGAGTGAGTACACCCTCTGGTTTCAGCACATCACCAGCTCACCACCAGAGTTCATGCTCGTACTTCGTAGTCTGCTGAAACGAGGGATGGGTACCCCGAAAATCAAGACACTACCAATTTTGTGCTGGTACCGTGCTAAAACCAGGGGGGATACCCCCCTGAAATCAAGACACCACCATGGTAGTGTGCTGATTCTGAAACGAGGGGGCCCCCTGGAATCAATACATGGCTTGATTTGAGGGGAGGTACCCCTCTAAAATCAAGGCGTAAAAGGGCTATATCGGCCGGAGCATCGTTGCGGCTGATTAGCTAGGATAGGGAAGAGTGTCATTCTCTTGCATATTATGTACTTTTGCAATTATGTATTCTTGCTAACATGCATATTGTTTCTATACATGTCTTGGGAGTGGAGAGGACTCCCCCAAAAATTTGGGCAAAATTGGGCATAAATGGCACTTTTGCGAATACTTTATAAGAAAGTGTGCAACGTTTTGGGTATTTTTGATCGACCCAGGTGGATTTTAACTTACTTTAACTTAAATTAACGCCTGAGTTTAACTTTAACTGAAATTGATGCCTCGGCCTTAATGAAAATTGTTAAACTTTTTGCCCTATTTTCTAGACCCGTAGTCCGCACTGATTACAAACGTTTGGTTTATCATTTACCTAATTCTTCGTCGATTGTAGTTTCGCGAGTTAAAATTTTAAATTACAGGCGCAAAATTCAAACAAAACTTTCCCATCATTTACTACTAAAATGTCGCCAGTCGCCATGGATCCTGCTGAATCTCATAATGAATCCTATCAAAACCTACTTGTTGCATTGTTGTAAATTTATTCAGCTGAAATTTGTGCAGTAGAAAAATAAATACACACTGTAAAAATCATTTTCAGTTTCTTTTAACACTCCTCACAGCACTATAAAAGTGACGACATTATCCAAAAACATGACGGATTACACTGATAATGTGCGGCATTCCCAATAACTGACGACAATACCCTGTATTTTCATCAACTCACTGTAGGTAATATTTTCGACAGTTTATGCAAACATGCTCCACAAAACTTCAAACTAATGATACGTGAGATAGAACGGATCGTAAACGTCAAAATGATACATATTTTAGGAGAAAACGGATAAAAAGCTAAGCTCGACTTTTAAAGCTAAGCAAGATCCTAAAATAAGGCAATTTTGCTTTCAGCAAAATGAGTACAAAACGAACCTATAACTTCGACCGGTAATGTCATGTGACAAATGATAGCTCAAATTAACGCTCATTGGTGATAAACGTAATGATGATCTTCCATCCCAAAAAACTAATGGATGCGCTAAACTAGCAAACTAAGGAATGACGGAATACCCGATGAGGATTACCCGATTCCCTAATTCGCGTTAAAATTTTTAAAGTTGCCAGTCACCCACAGCGTTAAATACTTACCTAACATATTAAACGACAACTAAACGATCTTTTTCGGGGTACTACGATTGGTTTCTTAACCAAAAGTTTGTGGATCAGCCAGCGAGATAACTTTTTTAAATTTTACAATATTTGTAAATTTTACACAATATTCTAATCGATTACTGTTAACTATTTTCAAATAACTTATTTTAATCTTATCCCTATCCATTTCACTTATAAATTTTTTAAAATTTGCAAAAAAGACTTTTTATGAGATAAATCAATAATGAGTAATCTTCCCAACATTCACATCCTCTCCAATCTTAAAAATAAATCTTATCTTACTAATTCTTTTGCCGCAGATTGGGCTTGTTTGATCAGTCTGTAGTTCATACTTGTCTGTAAGGTCATCTATTTGTCAGTTTATCTTGGCGCAATACTGAAGCATGAAGCTTAGAGCCAATTCCTTTACCGGATTAAACGGACTGGAATTATGTTAGTCCGAGGTTTTGAAACGGCAAATCGGGTTAAACGGACTAAACGAGTTAAAATAAGTCAGCCAGCAGCTTAATTTTAGTCTGACCCCATTCCAAATCTACCACTGGACTAAACGGATTTAACATGCACGCTTAACATTAGCGTGCATAGTTAAGTCCGTTTAGTCCGATTAAAAAACAGCGCACTAAAAGTCAAGTCCGTTTAATCCAGAGGTTTTGGAATGGCATGTTTCCGCATAATTTTTGAACCGTTTAGTCCGCATATAATTAACCCTTTAATCTGATAAAGGAATAGGCCCTAAGTTTTGAGGTAATGGCTCGCGATTATGATTTAAACGCAACGGAAATAAAATGTGATTATACGCGTAAAGTAAATATATATTTTTTATAAAAGAGAGTTGTTTATTGTGTGCGTAGGTGTAACGTAATTTTGTTTGGAAATGAGTCAATTTGTTAAATCATACTTCAAGATAAATAAGTAGGAGCTGCTATTGTATTGTAGTCTCACTAAAAATGTGGAACACTGTGACAAAAGGAAACATGTTATGTTATTACGAATGGAACAAATGCCTGTTTCATACGATGTGGAAGAACGTGAGAAAACACAAGTGGGCGCCCCATGTGACACCCTAGGTGGGTGTCACCACACAGTGCCACAAGACACCCCATGGGATGTCACACAATGGACATTGTGCCACATGACGACCCCTGTGGCTCCGTATGTGGTATCATGTACCGTACCGTATCATGTAGCACCGTATGGGTTGACGCTGACGCATGGGCATGGGGCGCCCCATGCGTTTACTCCCATCGTGTAACACAGTTTTTAGACATCTACCCTTCTATGTTTCAGATCTCAAGCAACGGAGCGATTGGGTTCAAAAGTGACTCTCGTAAATTTAGTGCCGAAGTCTTTCCTCAGGGTCCTGCGTTGATTGCTCCCTTTTGGAATCGCAATGATTTGCGGAAGGGAGGGAAAGTTTACTTTCGTCAGTTGTCAGGTAAGATTTAGGCTGTTCTAAAATAGGAGTTAACCTTTTTTCCACAATAGCTTCTAAAGTTTGTACCAATTTAGTGCGCTTGCACTATCTCAGAGCATCGAAACCCAGCGGACAGGTGTTTCATTGAATGACTTCGTTCATGAGGATACCTTAGGTATCAGAATAAAATGAGTAGGTGGCCAAATGGGAGCCAGTCATATCCGAAAGCTTGACGCCTGAAGCAAGCGAGCCAGTGATGGTTCAAATCCTGGCCAAGTTATTTCCGTTTGAAGCAGTCTGTCTTATTTAGTTTTTTTCAAAATCTTGCTGACTGCTTAGAAACCCTCAAGCCGGCTGCATACTCAATACTCATCCTCATTTTCTCTCTCTTTTTTCCTTAAGCAGTTCCAAAAAAACTATGTGGCAAAATTAGTCAACTTTTTCTCCTCAGTCAAATCAGTCCTTAGTCCTTTTGTTTGTTTATTTGTTTGTTTGTTTTTCCTGCTGGGCCACAGCCCAACAGGTCTTTAATTTTGATTTTGCATTCTTAGTGCGCTGCTTACGTTAAAGCTTTTCTCGGAATTGATCCAGCAGCCTTCGGTTTATGAGTACAACAGCTAAACCACTACACCATTTTGCCGTCTTGTATTTTATAGCTAAGAGTGCCTACTAAAATTTATTCCATAAGGTGCCTATGTTACAACATAGTTTTGGAAATTTTGCAGATAAAATGTTAACGACATGCATGCTTATTGAACGAAATCCGAAAGTTTTGCAGTCTGATTAGCAGATAAGTTTAGTACGTCTGCATAAAAAATTACATGTTAGCTGTCCCAACAGGTTTACGATGGCCTCTGGCCAATGTACTTGAAAATTAAAACTTTTTGCTTACTGAATGTTTTTGCCGAAAATTGGGCTTGTTAAATCTAGTTCGTATGCAAGAGACAACTGTCTTTATCCCTGTCCCTTTGTACTTAAAGACAAGTATCAGCTTTGTTTACTAGGCATTAGTTCGGTTGCCCTAATCAGTGTAATACTTTAGTTCAGCATTTTCCACAGTCCACAGGTTTAACGTGCTCATGTCAATAAACCAATATATACAGATCTCGTCATGGAGCTAGAATACTAACTAACGTTTTGTACTTATTTTGTCCTTCTAACCTTAACTAAGCTTAAACCTAAGCCTGAGCCTAAGCCTAGGCATTCCAATAGTCAATTTTCTTTGTGGAACGCCATCTTATTGGTATATTCTGAACATCTGCCTATAGCGGACAGCTTTTAAAAGATTTGATAATAAACCCTCGCCTAGTAAACGCCGATTCATACTTACATCCGTTGTTTATTCAGTCGGATAAATTAGGAAAGTATAACACCACATTCTGATTTTATGAATTACTAATGGCGTGATTATTTCGTAATTTTGCCGGCTTAATCGACAAACGGCTGTAAGTATGAATCGCCCATAATGAAGGCCACTATCGTGACTGTGACGTACTCATCATCCTACTTGTCCGTCCGTAAGGAGTTTAGGGTTTAAGCAAGGCTTTGTGTAGTGTAAATACTTTAAAAGTTCAATTACCTCAGAACTTTCCGTAGGGGTCCAAATATTCTTTCAGATTTAAAACGTCTTTATGGCTAATAAATTAATACCTACATTTTTCAAATTAGACTATTTCTGCATCGTGAATGGTGGATACATTTACTAATTTTAGTCAGACATTAGTAACAATGACAATTTCAATATTTGCTCGGTAAAATCAATTCTAGCGAAATTTGATCGTTCTCTATGCATGAAATCATTCGCATAATATGTCTCTGTCCTTGTAGTTTTCTGAAAATTTCTTGTAAATTTTTATGCACAGTATTAAAGTGAGATGTTTGCAGTTGAAATTTTGTCGGAACTCGTGTCAAAAGTTGTACAACGATGCAATTTGTACGTACCTACCTACGTGAGATTACTGATATCAAGAGTACATCATAGTGTCTCACTCTATAGAAAAGAAACTCTTCTGTGGAGTAAAACACTACTATTTACTCTTGAATGCTTAACGCGACTGAATACAGGCGAATATAGTTATGTTCAAGGTTTAGGCAACGTATGAAAATACATACATACATGAGTATTTACATATAGGAGAAACTGACTGTTTTTGTTTTTGAAAATTTTACTTTTTTATTGATTTTTATAATAGGCTTCTAAGAATCGGTAAGCCATTTTGACTTAGTTATGTTTGATCATTGATTATGGTATAACAATATTACATGTATTTTATATCAGGTTTATTATTATTTTGAGAGCATATCAGTGTTGTGTTGTAAATAGCAAAGAATCTCGGTCGTTTTTATGAAAACTGGGAGTGTTATTCGATTATTATACCATGCCTTTTTTATTTATACAACTTAACAATAGCTGAGTTGCAAATTTTATTGGAAATCTAGGGCTGTCACTATAAAGTGAGTGACTCGTCAGAAAATATCTTTGTTATACATGTCAAGCAGATTTTTTTCATTTTTTTGTTATTAGAAACATGAATTTCAAGTTTCTGCTCTTCTGCAAGAAATCACATATAATTACGTAAAGTACGAGTTTTTACTATTTAGTTCTCTCTGCTTTCTTTGTAGCATCGCTTTTTAATGCGGTTCAGAACAAGAAGCTGATGTGATTTGATGTTTTAGCCAGCCGAACTAAAAATTAAATTATACGAATAGAATAAGCCATATATATATATATATATATATATATATATATATATATATATATATATATATATATATATATATATATACTATGGATTGGATCTGCAGCAGTTAAGCCCGGTTGATATTTGTCCGTTAGGGCTGTCCGTGTCCGAGTCCGTGTCCGTGTCCGTAAGAGTATTTTAATTCACACTTGTCCGGATGTCGGGCGTAACAAGATTGTCCAGAGTGTTGCGGAAAGGCTGTGGATGTGGGAAGAAGGTGGATTGGTATTTGGGGGGGGAAGGAAGGCATAGAGAAGGTTATGGGGGGGGTTGGGGAAAAAATCGGGGTGGCAAATTTTAAGTTGGTGTAATGAGGGAGCAGCTGCGTATAGTGGGGTGAGTAGGGTTATTATATGGAGTGTAGATGCGGGGGAGCGGGGTGAGGTTTTAGAGATGGTAGCGTGTGTAGAATTAAAAATGGGAGAAAAAGCAAGAAAGACAATGGAAGAAAGGAATTCGGATTATGTAGTGATGAGTGAGAGCGGATGCGGGGCTCCGAGGTCCTGCAGAAAAGAGAAAACTAGTTCCTTTGCGTGCCTCCGAGAGAAAAAAATATATATATAAGGCATTTGAGACGCGAGAGATAGCGTATAAAATTCCGCTCGGCTTGCAAAATATATTAAGTATTATAAAGAGCACGGCAGCGGCGGCATGTGGGTGGGTAAGAGTTTTTTTTGATTTTTTGAAAGGTGCTTTCTCCGCGCTGGGTGCGCTGCAGAATGAAAGGGCGGGTTTTATATGCATACGACTGTCCGCAGCGTGTCCGCCGAATAATAATAATTGCTGCTTCCAAACGCCCAGACCGGGAAAAGCGCCACACAAAAACCTGCCGACACGGACACAGACTCGGACACGGACAACTACGGACACTTCCGGACTACTATGAACTAGGCTTTAGATTGAAATATTGGTGACCATCATACAGCAGTCGAGTTGATATTTGAGTTTTCGTTCCGCTACCGGTAGCTCTTTCTTCTCCGTTCAAGATGTTTCCACCGGAACTCTGATAATAGATGCACATAATGGGGGTCCTCTCTAAGACTAGATTTCAGCCACCGTGAACGAGCATGTGTTAATGATAGGGCAGGCTTTGAGAACTAATTTTTTGTTTTGTGTCCTAGGCTTTGACTGATGATTGGTTTAGGCTCAGGCTTAGATTTAAGCTTAGTTCAGGCCTAGAATAACAAAATAAGTACAAAATGGTTAAGGGTTGCCTCTGTGACGAGATTTGTAGCCACTCATTCACAATAACTAAGACGTACGTTGAATCTGAAGATATTGAGACTAACGATTGTTCAGATAATTACCGTTTATGGGATTCTGGTGTCTGGGGTGAGAAAAGTCAATCAATGTCTTTCAACAGATCGAGATAGCTAGCTAGATCGAGGTAGTTCAGTTTTAGTTCAACTCATGATTCTACGTAAAATAAGTGTAGAATTTTTCATGTGTTTGCTCTATTTGAATGACATTCTAGCACTTTATGGAGTGTCTGTATGAAAAATAAACCCTGAAATTGGAATGATTGAAAATTTGTGTTAACCGTGACACTGTTTGACTACAGTTTTTCACCCATTTCACAAATTTCCATTCATAACTCCGAAATTAGTCACCTGGAACTTGTTTGTGAAAAAAACGACAGAATAATTATGGAGCCAAAAAGCAATTATATTTCTGTCTATTTTACTTTAGTTAGGTAATAAAGTTATTTTACGTACTTTTTGTCTGTTTGAATTTTGAGAAAAAATAAATTTGAAACAAAGTAAAAATTCACATTTTATAGTTTTAAGTATTTGGTATTTACGTATTTACGTAGTACGCAAGAAACAGTATTTGGAATCAAAATATAAAACAGATTAATAAAATGAAAAACAAAAAAGTACTGTATTAAAATACAAATAAAATAGCAAAATCATAAAATGAATTTAAATGTATGTGTATGTAATAACAAAAACCTATATTAAATACGTATACTGACTCTTTTTTAACTTGTGTCACAGAGTGTAGAATAATAGCTATTTCAAAAAAGTTAAGATAAATTTTTGTATGTAACTATCATAGATTCTTTTCACAGAATAATATATATTAACTTAATTAAATTAGCTAGATTAACTCAACATATGTACATATGTAGAACGCAGATAAGCTTTCTACAAAGTTTTATATATGTGTCAATCTTATGTTGAGTTACTGAAGTTAATCTAGTCAATCTAATCCAGTATTTATGAAAAGGGCCATAGACTATAAATGTGTATACATTGTGTATATGTGCATTTTATTATTTCAGAGGGTCGAATAGTGGACCGAGGGGCATCGGAGATTCGCTACCAATACGAGAAAACGGTGAAGCCAGAAGTGATGCTGATTGTCACCTGGAAGGACATGCTGCCGGTCGGAGACGTCGGGGATGAGGTGGGACTGGTTTTCATGATCTCAGACTGCCCCCCCTCTATTCCCGCAAGGGCACTCTCATGCACTGCTTCACACGCATAACACGCAGGAGTGATTGTGTACCGTTAAGGCAGCAGTCTCGTTAGGTCCACAGTTTTTATCAAAACTCTGACAACACCTGCGTCCCATTAGGGCAGCAACTGTTTCGTTAGATCCACAGTGCGTCCCATTAGGTCCTCTGTTTCTTTATCGCCACTCTAATTCTATGTCTGAGGCAACTCGCTCACTGTTTCTAAACTGAATTTGAAAATTCTGCTACGCACGGTTAACACAGAAAATTATTATTTAAGCAATTACAAAAACAGGCAATTACAAAAATTTTTGACAGTTCTGATTTCAATTCAAAATTAGTCAGTTATCCAAGCAGACTTTGGATGCGATTCAGATAAATTAAAAGTGCACTCATCCATTAGCACTGGGATTTTGAAAGAAACTGCGAAAACGGAATTCTTTGATTATGTTCATGAGCATAGATGTGCATGGGGAGGTCTGGGGGATGTACATGTATGTTTATGACATGTGATGTAATATGACATAATATCAGAGGTCAGAGGCACAGATGTACATGGGGGGGTCTGGGGGGGGGGCAAGCCCCCCCCAAATTTGAAATTCCGGGACAAGCCCACCCTCAGATTTGACCTATCGGGACAAGCCCCCCTCCTTGGGGCTAAAAAAAGGTGCCCGAAAATTCAACAATTGCCTCAGATCGCTGTAAAATGCCTCAAAAATGATGAAGAAGCGAAAAAAAAATATCCAAATTTTAAGAAAAATTTCCCATTTTTAGGCAAAAATTGGAAATTTTTGCGTTGTTGTCAGTTCAAGCCCCCAAAAAGTCGGGACAAGCCCTCCTAAAATTTCGAAAAATTCGGGACAAGCCCCCCCCCAGACCGAGATCCCGTGTACATGTATGGTCAGAGGTCAAACTTTTCACTTTGTTTCTAACTCATTTCTATTATCTTCAATTTCGTCGTAGCAAAACTAGTTTAATACAACCATAGGTTATTGCTGCCTTAACGATACAAATATGGCCTAAACGAAACACCCAAAACTGTGTGGACATAATGGGACCATTTCAGTCTTGACTTAATTTAGTGTGGCCTTAACGGGACACAGCCGCAGGAGTAGATTGTGTATTTGGAACAAGGGTAAAGAAAATTAGAGCCAAGGTACTACGCTTAGGCTTAGGAATCGCGGTTCCAATTTTCAACGGAAAGGCACCACGTGGTACTATGGAGACGCGTCAAGAGCCCAAGTGGGAAACAGCCTTTCGGAGCATCTATTTGTCCTGCACACTATTAGTTTTGCTCAAGAAAATCGGTACTTTGCAGATCGCCTTCAAGTATGAACCAGGCTTAAGTTGAGGTAAACGTTGCATATACATTTACTAAAAATGTGAAACAAGATGCAATTAAATGCAAAACAAAATGCAATTAACACAAGATTGTTGCGTTACTTTCCGGCCACAGTTCGTCACTTATCATGAAAGATAAAGGTCGTCATATGCTGACGAAGAGGCAATGTTTTGCGCGGTCCTGTAGACAGCAGTTTTAGTGAACTAGGACAACTAAACGGGGGCGGAAAAAGTCAGACTGCTGATGAGGCTTGTAACACAAGTTTTGTAACTGATAGGAAAATATTGTAGATTGTTAGATTCATCCGTATGGAATTCAATAACTTTTATTTTGAGAAAGGTTTACATTGTGTTTCAGATTCCGCCAAATACATTCCAAGTTGCCATCGTTGGTACGGGTAATGGAACCTTCGTGAATTATATCTACAAACAAATTTCGTGGGCACAAGGCGCGATGGTAGGCTACTAGTTTTACTTTCAAAATGTACTAATAAGGGCTTGTCATGGAAAAAAGTGTCATTCTTAAAAAGTGTAAAAAAAACTCTTAAGTGTCCAAGGGGGACAAATTTTATCCGTGAAAGATTATAATTGATGAAAAAACCCTAATACTCTAATAGTATAAACAGAAATTATATAATTTTTGAAATTTATTGTAACTAACAATTAATAGATAACAACTTTGCATGACACACTCATAAGTTCTTCAATAAAGTTCTCACATATGTCATTAAGGCGGGCTTCAACAAAGGCGATGGTCGTGCTTATTATCTGCTGCCCGACGTCAGCATCAATGGCGACCCGTCCCGCATCACCCATATAGCCGAACAGGGCAACACAGGCATTCCCGGCGAGTGGATGTTTCAAGTGGACATGGATCAGATTGCGCGATGTCGGCCGGGAATTAAGGGAGACACCTGCGATCAACGTAGGTGGTTTTTTACAGTACAAAACGATACACAGTTTTTGTTGTATTACTGGTGGTTGGTTGTTTTTTCGGCTGCACGGATAGATAGCAGAAATTATCGATTCCAAACTGGATAGGGTGTAGAAAGCGCTAGTGTGTCATGGGGCTGGGCTATCTACTATTGTGCTTTTTTGTTTACCGACTTGAACAAAATAATTTTTTCCATGCATTGTATTGTATTTGTACATTTATCCAAATAGAATCAGTCCAATAAATTTTAGTATACATTCAGTGGACTGCACTAAGTCGGATTAACTTAACATACAAATTTTCAACTAACGGCCAGCTTCACTAATCTTCATTTATGCAGTGCACTTCACCCGATTTACGGAATTTAAGCGTGAGCTAAATCGGTTTTTACTAATTGTCTGTTAAACCGCTTCGGTACAGTCGGCCGTTTTGTTTATAAAGTGGTGGAATACTTTCAGGCTGCGATGAGCAGGAGTGGGGTTACGACTGCGCCAACTGCTGCCATTGCTCGGGCTCCTGCAATCACACCACGGGCGAGTGCACTAATGGGGGCTGTGCGGAGTGCTGGGGACCCGCGCCTACCTGCCAAACCAGTACGTCATTTCCAACAGTTGAAACTATGAGTGGAGATACTTGGGGATCCGTAACTGTATAGACTAGTCGTAATATGAGCATAATAGCATAATATAAACATAATATAATCATATACGTAACGTGTAACGTGTATATATCACGTGGGTGGATATCATCACGTTGCTTTGTAAAAATTGTTGTTTAAATTATGAGGATCAAATTCAAGAGTGAGCCGCTGGAAGCTTGATTAACTTAATCAAATTAGCCATATTAAACTAAGCCAGTTAACCGTATTCATGATGAGAGCAAGAGAATACCCGCATTTAGAAAAAAACAAGATTTGAGGCACCGGGAATCGAACCGGGGCGGGCCGCTCGCGTCGGAGTCGAGAATGCTAACCACTATACCACAATCTCCAAGTCATGTAGGCCTTATTTATCCTTTATAACATTCGTTTGATCAACTATTTTTTAGGACAAGATCAGTGTCGAGTGCAGAGTCAACAGTGTGGTCCGAATGCCATTTCTTTCGCCAACTTTGACCGTTGTGGAGAGCCGGTGGTTCAGTGTCAGTGTTTGGCCGGCTATCAAGGAGATGGGGTGGAATGCAATGGTATGAATTTCTGATTATTTCTCATTAATTATTATTAATTTATTAGTTTCGTAAATGTGTAGGCAACTTTGTGCGCATACATACATGTAATGGGGTTGCGGGGGCCTCTACGTTTTAACTTTCGGACACAGTCTTCCCCCCTGATGGCCCAAAAGTACTCTAAAAGTTGCAAAATTTAGTAAATTCTTTAAAAGATTGGCCATTTGTACCCAACTTTGCCCAAATTTTTTGGACTTTCCTACCGGATCCCTCAAATTTGAGGAGCCCGCGCACACATACCCATCATATTATGTACATGCATGTTTGTGTTATGTGATACCAAAAAATCCCCGATCCCTTGGGGATGCACTGCTGGGTTGGCAGGAGCACATGTCACCTTACTTAGTGTTCTGCTCGAAAGGGTTTCGTAAACCTAGTGGCCGGGATTCGATCTGGCAACCTTCAGATTAGTAGTCCGTTGCTCTAACCACTCGGCTACAAGACTGTTTGTATATGTTCATTATTTCAGATGTCGATGAATGCGCCGATCCTTCCCAGGCCAATCCGCCCTGCGACCCCAACGCCAGCTGTAGTAACACGCCCGGCAGATATTATTGCTCCTGTCTCGAAGGGTACTCTGGAAACGGTTTTGAGTGCAAACGTAAGTAAAGTATATAAAGGGTTGTGAAAATAAAAATTATGTGGGTTATGTACGTTAAAGGGGAGATATGTTGTTTAGACAAGATATGTCTTTCATTATTGTTGTGTTGTCACTTCACATATCACATTTATTTTGCCAAATAATGTGATGTTTAATCGCCTGCTGTTTAGCCACGGTGACACCTTCGACCTTCACAGGTTGAGATAGACTTTTTTGTTTTCCAGAAGCTCTGTAGTGTAGAATAAAAGATTGTATTTTGGTTTATAACTCAGCATTAACTAAATTTGTGAACTAGTTTAAAAGTCAAACAGTTTTTGTTAATCCTGTTTATTTTAGGCGAATTTCTGTATTCTAACGAGAGGCACCAAATCTTGCCAAAAATAAAAAATGCTCACGTTCCCTGGCGACTAAAGGAACCGTTGCGAATTTTTGGACTCATCTGGGATACCATTTGGGTGGGTTGGCTTTTCGATATTTTAGTAATTTTATAGATCCGGTTTGTCGGTTCCCACCAGAGAATAAGACATAAAGAATATGATTAAAGTTTTTTATGACTTTTATGTATTGTTTCCTGTTTAATTTGTCATCCTTACTCCAAACCATAACTGTGTTGGTCCTTTAGCTAACTAAATATTGCGTGTCCCAACTTTTCGACCAATCCATAAGCAGCATTAGAATGATAATCTTGGAACCTTCTCATAAATTTATATTAACTATATTTGATTAGCTTCAGTAGTTTAATATAAGATTGACGTAAGTTTATGAAACGTTTTAGTACAACTAAACCGTATCTGCTTTGCAAAATTTTATGCATTTAAGTTAATCCTCTGTTGAGTTATTGAAGTTAATCTAGTTAATCTAATCCAGTTAATATTAATTTATGAAACGGCCGTTGGAGATTTTTTGTTTCAGATTAACAGCAACGGTCTGGTTTTGCTGGACGATGTTTTGGTCGAGCCACAAGACGATCCGGAGGCCAAGGGCGCTCGAGGATTCGTGCTCTACTTTGCCGAGACTGACCTGAGAAAGGGCGGAGCTGTTACTGTGGACGAGACTACTGGTTGGTTTTCATGCCTCCAGTCAGAGTATTTAATGTATACATGTAGGACTGGAGGATGGGGAACCACCGAAATTAAGGGGCCGGGGCAGAGCCCAAAAATAGAGCAAAATGAAGCAAAAATTGCACTTTTTTTAAAAAAATTTATAAAATTGTGCAAAATTCAAGGGTTTCTGGTCGTGTAGGGGACGGGACAGAATCAGTCATCGTAGGAGGATGCCTTAGGTGTCCTTGTGAAGAGAGCCGGTGTCCGAATAGGTAGCTAGCTAGGCGTAACTGTAACAACAACAACAACAACTGTCCTGCAACAAAGCCGTTATTGTGAGTTGAGACCCTGGGGTCAGACAGTGGAGACTGCTGAAAACAAGGCCAAAGCTTGGAATTGCTGCGATTTTCAAAAGTTTATGCAATTGAGGGTTAAGTTTTTATCCATGTCTTTTTCAGACGCAGAGACTGTGTCTAGAGCCACGAATGCTGTAATTGAGCGATTTCAGGATACAGGCTTTTCGGGGCGGGCTGTTGCAATTGTCACCTTCAAGGATGTCCATTCCAGCACACAGAGACCCGAAGATGTTAGTGAATAATACCAAGAGTACATAATGGGAAGAGTATGACACTCTTCCCATCGGCCAGCTTGGCAGCGCGGTAGATGCGCTGCACAATAACGGCCAAAAAGGGTCCCAAACGGGACCCGGTCCCAAATGGGTACCTAATACCCAAACGGGCCCTCCAGGTACCCAAATGGGACCCAGGTACCCAAACGGGACCCAGGTACCCAAATGGGCCCTCCAGGTACCCAAATGGGACCCCAACGAATCTGATTGGCTGATGGGGGTACCCAAACGGGACCCAGGTATTTGTTGATTTCGTTGAGAAATTTAGGAATAAAAGGAACTGCTTGAACTGATTGCAAAATTGAAATGCTAAAAGTAGAATTAGATTTCCATGCTCTAAGCTGAGGTTTGACTTGATTTGGCATCTCTGAGTGTAGAGGGTAGGTAGGCCTCAACTGGGCACTGTGTTTGGCTGCCGTGATCTGAACTCCGGGATAAGTAAATTTTACTTAATCCATGGGTAATTTTGAACGTGTGCCCGTCGCGGCCTGAACCCTGGGTCTGTGCGCCGTGTTTTAAGCGGGGTGTGCGTTTGCAGGTGGTATGAGCCTTATTTTTCTAACGTGGATTGTAGGGCTGTCGATTTGCGTGCGTGCCGCAAGAACAGGGCAAATAAGGCATACCATTTATAATTAAGATCGATGCATTTCAAGCATAATTCTGGTAAATTTATTTTACCGTTGAGCCCAAAACGGCGTAAAATTTAGCATTTTGAACGTCTGATTTAAAAAAAATAATTTCCATCAGTTTACCATTTTATTACTAAATTTCTCAACAAAATTGAAAGTGAAGGCACACACAATTAGGGTCGATTCATATAGGTACATCTACCGTTATTTTAATAATGGAATTTATTTTTAATATTAATATTAATATAAATACAATTCGTAAAATAATTTTAATTTAATATTAATATAAATAAAGTTTGCAATTTATTTTTAATTTAATATTAATATAAATGCGATTCCTGAAATATTTTTAATGTAATATTAATATAAATAAAATTCTCAATTTATTTTTAATTTAATATTAATATAAATACGAAAATTTTCGATTTTTAATATTAATATTAATATTAATATTAATATTTCCAAAATTATTGGTTTTAGCTAGTGCAAAAAACACAGACATTGCAAGCAAATGCAATAATGTGCACCCTCGTCATAAACAGTATACTTCAGTGACGCTATAACGTTCTCGAGGCACTCTCTTCACCTTTACGATTCAACCTTCCTTAATCCTTCGCCCTTTTGTCGCTCAACACTATCACAGTTCCACCACATTTCCTGTTTCACTTTACAGGTGCGATGTCTTTGTGGTTCCAGCGTTTTTGTCGTTCTGTCATTATTATTTGTCCTTGTCCGAGCGCAAGATTTGGCACCCCACGAAATAAATACTCAATCTGGTCCATAAAACTTGGCTAGATTACACTAGTCAACTATCTAAAAATCACAGGGTTCTTCCTGGAAGTTCAGTTCTTTGTGTTACGTATCCCAGTACTGGAAAAACTGCCACATATGGACAGCTCCTTAGGGCAACGACATCGACAAGGTTAGTCATTAATGCACACACTCTAACGAAACTTAAAAGCAAGGAACATTGATCCACAAAGTTGCAGGGGTCTGGGGGCAGTAGCCACCAGAAAAAAAGTTGAGGAAAATTTAGATTTTTACGCCAAATTTGGTCAATTGGAGACCGGACCATAAAAACCATTGGGGGTGTTACGGATAATAGTGTCCCCCCTAAAATTTGTCACACCCGGAAAACTTTCTATGTGGTCCCCCTCCCGGACACTTTTATCCAGATAAATGTGTCCGGGGGGACACTATAATCCGGATAAAAGTGTCCGGGAGGGGGGACACATTTATCCAAGAGGGGACACTTTTATCCATATAAAAGTATCCGGGGGACAATTACATCTAGATAAAAGTGTCCGGGGCGACACTTTTAGGTATCTAGATGAAAGTGTCCGGGGGGACAATTTTTTTTTTTTTGGGGGGGGACACTTTTATCCGTGACAGGGGGAGGGGAACCCTTGTGTAATATTTCAGTCGAAAAATTTTTTGTGGGGGGGCGGTGAATCCCCCCATTTCCCCACCACCCCTGGCTACGCCCCTGGAGAACCCTACATTATTCTAGAGAATAATTCAATAGAGTTTAAAGAAATAGAGAATTCAAAGAATCCTAGGGTTTATTCCTTTACCGGATTAAAGGGTTAATTTTAATCGGACTAAACAGTTTAAGAATTATGCTGAAAAATGCCAATCCAAAACCTCCAAATTAAATGGACTTAAATTTTATCACGCTGTTTTTTTAGTCGGACTAAACGGATTTAACTATAGCGTAAATTTTATCACGCTGTTTTTTTAGTCGGACTAAACGGATTTAACTATAGCGTAAATTTTATCACGCTGTTTTTTTAGTCGGACTAAACGGATTTAACTATGCACGCTAATGTTGAGCGGGTATGTTAATTTAGTCCAGTTTCTAGTTTTGGAATGGGGTCAGACTAAAATTAAACTGCTGACTTATTTTAACTCGTTTAGTCCAATTAACCCGATTTGCCATTTCTAAACCTCGGACTAAAATAAGTCCAGTCCGTTTGATCCGGTAAAGGAATAGGCCCTTAGTGAACAGTAAAACACCATCAGGGGATGCAGTGGGCGTGGGGGTGTCAGTAGGGAAATTCAGGGGGGATGAGACTTAAACAGTTAATTTTAAAGTTAGAAAAGGATGAAGTTAAAACTAATATCCTGATATTTTTATGGGCGGTTTAGTCCATGCTGTCAAATGTGACCACCTTCACGCAATCGGTGTTCTTGAGGTTTGCGTTTGTCAGTGTATTTATATAGGCAAAAAAAGCCTAATTGTAGCCCTTAGTTGGACAGTTTTAACACAAACCTCATCAAGCCAATCAGGCAGAATGTATGTGCAAAATCGTATGATCCGGATTTTTTATATGCATTTTCAATTCTATAATTGAGGCCAAAATGTGAAAAAACGACGTTTTTTGGGGCCGCCAAATTTGACGTTTTGCATTTGGCATCACTGCTCAGGCCATGGACAAAAATTTAAATAAATGGATCATAGAGGTTGAGACATGACATTGGGCTATCGAATCATGCAAAAATCAACATCGTCAGTATTGACAAAAATTTCGGGTAAAGGGACGCTTTGCAACCACAAAAACTGTTATTTTGCACCTATGATTTACAACTTGATTTTTTTGGAAGCCCCAAGCAAAAAATTGGCAAAAGCATTGCTTCCAGTTTGTTACATCTGCGATGCGCCTTCCCTGGTGCTACATTGTGTGCAAATTTGAAGCGAATCGGAGAACCTAAAATTTTCACTTTTACAGGTAGCTCCCCCCCAAAGGAGTGGGCTCCTTACCTACTTAACACAATAATAATAATAATATCCATGCCAATGTGACTTCACAGGCTGGGGTTCGGGTTGAAAAGCGAACACACGAGCTACGCTGTATTTAAAATAATATTAAAATTGTATAAAATGCATTTTTAATATTAATATAAATGCAGCGTGTCAGTTTCTGCATAGGCATATACTTGTCTTGTATATGCCCAGCCGTTATTAAAAAGAATATTAAAAATAAAGTGCTTTTTAATATTAATACGGCCAATTTATTTTTAATTTAATATTAATATAAATACAATTGTTAAAATATTTTTAATTTAATATTAATATAAATAAAATTCTCAATTTATTTTTAATTTAATATTAATATAAATACAGTTCCTGAAATATTTTTAATTTAATATTAATATAAATAAAATTCTCAAATTATTTTTAATTTAATATTAATAAAAATATTAATATTAAAAGTATTTTAAATACAGACTTTTAATATTAATATTAATTATTAAAATAACAGTAGTACATACATACTACATACATACTACATACATCATACATGTCACTACCACTTACCAGTCCATTTTAATACGCCATAAACAGCTTTTGTTGCTAAAAAATGCGAAAAAAAAGAAAAACAGCATTATTCGCAACGTTATATGGGCTGCTGCACTAGGGATTACGGTAGCTTGATTGTAGGCGGAGCTAAAGGCAGCTGCAATTTGATTGGCTGTTGGCTTCGAAAAGAGGTCCCATTTGGGTACCTGGGTCCCGTTTGGGTACTTGGGTCCTGTTTGGGTACCTGGGTCCCGTTTGGGTACCCCCATCAGCCAATCAGATTCGTTGGGGTCCCATTTGGGTACCTGGAGGGCCCATTTGGGTACCTGGGTCCCGTTTGGGTACCTGAGTCCCATTTGGGTACCTGGAGGGCCCGTTTGGGTACCTGGAGGGCCCGTTTCGGTATTAGGTACCCATTTGGGACCGGGTCCCGTTTGGGACCCTTTTTGGCCGTTATTGTGCAGCGCATCTACCGCGCTGCCAAGCTGGCCGATGGGAAGCGTGTCATACTCTTCCCATTATGTACTCTTGATAATACCTATTTCAATTTGCTGAATAATGATCCGTTAACTAATGCTAACATTTAAATAATTAACACTATTAAAATTAAAAATTGAAAATTTTCGAGAAATATGTTGAGGCTGAGTACACAGGCCTATTTTACCAAGGACTTAACCAGTTTGTTTTGGTCCGACTAAGTTGTTTATAAATAGTACTTAAAATTTTATTCCTTAAACTCTAGTCGGTCTTAAAATTAGCCAGCTGATATTTTTTTGTACTAAACAGAGTCAACTACCTACTCGCACTCAGGGCCAATTAACGCGAAGGCACATGAGCGGCGCAATACATGCTCATTCGCCTGCTCATGCGCCCGCTCGTGCGTCAGCTGATGCTGTATGGCGTGGCGTGTCGGAGCAAAGTGCGTCCTCGTGTGAATAGACCTTTACTGAAATCTTCTATGGTTCGGTGGTAGTTTCGGAAATGGTTCAGAGTTATTCCATAACTACAGACCAAATAAATTAGTACAGCCGCTTTAATACAGCTAAGTATTTGGCTCTAAGATTAGTAATATTAACGTTTTAAATACCTAATTTCAGTAATTTATTGTTTTTAGGAAGGCAATACGTATCAGCTTGCCTTAATTGGCGGCGTAAACAAGCTTGGCGAAAATGTCACTTATGCCCAATTTTTGTACCGCAGTTTGGTTTGGAGCAACAGGGCTGAGGTATGCAGTGTATTTTAATTCATTTACCTGCAATGATGCTTCCACTGCTAAATTAGTTGTCATAGTTCTGATGTCTTAAGTTTTACTATACTGATTTTTTGCACTTTCGAACTTTTTATACTGCTAGGGTCTGTTTATGTGTAATATTTTTGTGTAACAGGTTAAATTTAAAAAGTATATGATAGTGTCTCACTCTATAGAAGAATAATTGTTTAATTAATTAATTAATTATGTACTAATTAAATTCTAGGCCATGGTTTTGGCAGACGACCCGAGCTCTTCCGTGAATTTTCCCGGATCCGGAACGGACGGGGTTCGACAGCTGAGCCAGTTGTCTAACGTGAAGGATCCCGGGCAGTGGATTTTCCGGGTGGATACTCCCAAGTTGGGACTTTGTCCAGATTCCACCAGAGCGCCGCCCTATTGTGTTGACCCGGGTACGGTATTCTTTAACACTGGGTTCTAATCTGGGGGGGTCTTGTACGACATTTTGACTGCCCTTGTACCAGGAATATAATTTTGACCACCAAGTCCGCAAGTTGGACGAAATTTTAACCGTGTTTAGACATAAAAAGCGATTTTTACAAACGTGGCCAAAACTTAGGTAAAACTGCATAAATTTGATATAAATGCCCATACTTGTATTGTAAAAATTTTGCTCGCCTTTGCTCCAAAATAGAAAATGTGGGAGGTCGCGGATTCTCTACATCATTGTATTAAACTGTGGAGCACGATGTAGGTTCTATGGTCCCATCCTTCACCGGATTAAAGGTTATTTATTTTAGTCATACTGAACGGTTCAAAACTTTGGTTAAAATGCGGTTTCAAATTTCCAGATCAACTATGCACGTTAATGTTGAGCGTGCACGTTAAATCCCGTTAGCTCCAATGGTAGTTTAGGAATCAGTGCTTTCTCAAACTAAGCCACTTATTTTAATCCGTTCAGTCAGACATGCCATTTCTAAACCCAACTAAAATAAGGCCAGTCCGTTCAATCCGGTTAAACGTTGGGCCCTATGAAATTGTATCAATTATATGATTATGCTTTAGATTTTTTTTATTTCATACAACGTTTTGAAATTACATCATGATAGCCCGACAGGGATAATGATTAACTATTAAAACATATTTTTTTAATTTTCAGCTCCAACTCCAGCTCTGGAAACAACACGGTTGGTTCAAACAACGGAAACCGAAACTGATACGGCGGAATATGTAGAAATCACGGCTGAGTCCAATTTGGTTCCTGAAATTTTATCTTCTGGTCCACTCACGCAGGAACCATCTATAACGACTGTCGTAACGGCACCCGTTACTGTACCGACCATAATTACTGTAACCGATTCTACAGAAGCGGTTGTAACTACTGAACCAGTGATAACGACACTGTTAACGGAAACAGAAACTCCTGAACCGGTCACCACTGTAGCTACGGAGCCCGTTACCGTAACGACATTACCTACTGAATCTACATTACCTACCGCGACTACAGTAGCAGAATTGACTACGGCTAAGCCAGCTACGACAGAGCAGGAAACATTTACGTTCCCGGAATTTATTACTGTAATTCCGGAACTGGTCACTAGACGTCCCGCAAGCGGAGGTGAAGGCAGTATTTCAGAAGAAACTAATTTAGTAGGCAGCGGTGGAGAATCTAGGGATCAAAACCGGCCCAGAATTCATGTTGTAGCCCCAACTCCCAGAACCCAGCCCCCAAGACCGCCCCTGGAACCTGAATCTGGACCCCCTCTGGATAATTCTGGGCCTAGAATCCTGATAAATCAGCCCCAACCTGGCGGACAGCCGAATATAATCACAATTCGACCCGTTCTGATCACGCCTAGGCGGCCTGGTGGGGCAGCGGAACGACCAACGACAACCACGACGCCAATACCGACTAGTAAGGTGGAAATTACGACACCGCATTTAACGACAATCAGCGAAACTGTGGCTGTAAAGACGACAGAACCAGTTAGAACGGCTGGAATTGAGACAATTGTGGAAACAGCAACGACTATCGTGAGAATAGAATCGTCAAAATCGGACAGCCAGAGTCCGATTATCACTGCAACGAAACCCAAGTCTACTGTAGACGTTCAGACCGAAGCTCCCAAACCCCCGACGACGAACTTTCGATTCACGCCCCCTACGACACGTTTCACGCCCCCCATTTTCGCGACCACCCGGCCCACTCTGGCCCCGCCCCCTATATTTATTTTCACCCCGGCCCCTCCTCGCCCTACGCCCGCCCCCCGACCCACCCTGGTCACTGCCCCTCGTCCCAGACCCACCTCCCGAACTGACATTGTTACTGGTCAACCCCCCAAACAGCCCAAACCCCTACCGCCTGATTATTTTGAGTATACACCTTCTTCTAGTGACCCGAACAGTAAGTACTTTTAGAATTATAATCTACCTTTTAGTCAGTATTTTAGTAAAAAACCGGTGGTATCCAACTCAGGAAAATATTTGCTTATTTTTTTACAATATTGCCTTTTTTTTGTCTTAAAGCTTGTTTTAGAGTGTGAATATTATAGCACTTTGATGAACTGCTGTAGTTTACAGCAGTGAATATGTTAAGTTTGACTGTAAAAGTACTAGATGCTGACTCAAAAATATCCCTGAATTTATTACTAAAACAACAAATTCCAAGTAGCTAGAGTATAAAGCGAGTAGTCAGTCACTGTATTTTTATTTTAGTTTTTATTTTTTATTTTAGTGATGGCCATCGTTATTCCCACGGTCATCGTCGGGGTCTGGCTATTGTTGCTGCTCATAATTGGTCTGGTTGTGTGCTGCAGAAGAAGGTTGGTGCTGTAGCTAAGTTGAACAAGCCAAAGGTGGTTTACTTATAGGTTCGATTCCCGGCGCCTAATTCTTGCTTTTTTTCTAAATTTGGGTATTAATAACAATAATATTTTTTCTCCATCTTTATTTCCTACGAACAGAGTTTTGAATCATGTTGCAAACTATAGATTCATTGTTGTGGAAATGACACTATCTTTAAATTTTTCGTCATTGAATTAAATCCTTTTAGTTCAAGTAGGGTAAAACGGGGTAATATTGACAGAAATTTGCCCCTTTTTGACCATATTACCCGAACCGCCATATAATTTTTTACTGGTAATAAGTAGATATCTCATTTTTACAGCATCAATACTAGTACCTATGACCTGCACATTTGTAAAGTATAAAGTTAATATACTCTTTGTAAAACAAAAGTTATTAATCGCCAAACTTTATCTGGTATTATGGTCAATTTAGGGTTGTACGGTCACCTGCGTCGGGTATTAATAACTCATAACTAATTAAGTTCTCCGGTTTGAATTTTACGTCACGTATAGTCCAGTTCCCCGTGTTTCTCACAGTGTAAAAACTATAGCAATAGCTTACTTATAGGAGAATATTCAGCCTGTCAAACTTTACATTTTTTCCGACGTTAATTTTCTGCCCAAACGCACGAAATCGAAGTAAATTTACGCGTCGTAGATTTAAATTGCTTATATTTCACATTTCAGTTCAGAATTTTGACAGTCATATCTACGATAGCTGAGGTATTTTTTTGCAAAGAACCAACCCATTTCGTTGGTTGGTTTGCAGTAATCAGGCTGTCAAAGTCAAAAGTCACCGTATTACCCCAAGTGACCGTATTACCCCGATTTACCCTAAGCTAATATACCATTGCTTTTTTAAATTCAATAATTTTCAAGTTTGCTTGCTCCTGCTTTCAAGAATAATGTCTTTCAGAAAAAACAGACAAGCGCTGCGTCGCAAATACGAAGCTTACGGTCCCATGCGTTCCACGGGGATCGGGGTGGCCATGCCTGCCACTGCCGGGCCTGTGGGGCGGAACGGGAAAGATGGTGCTGCGGCCGCCTCACAGACTCGATACGCCAGCTATGAAGATCACCTAGATAAAGCTAATCGAATTAATGAATTGAACTCTTATAATGCACAGGTAGGGGTTAAGTTTAGGACTTAGTAGTTATCGGATCTGACAATCAGATGCCTGTTGCTCAGTTTGACAAGTCTTACAATGTTGTAACAATTGTAAGTGGAAAATTTGGTGATTATTAATGAGCTTCTATGCCGTATTTATATATAACGAACGTATTTGCAATTACAGTTGTTGCAATAATTGCAAGACTTGTAGAACTGAGCAACAGGGCCCTGATTGCTTACCGATTGAGTTGAGTTTATAACAGATAAGTAGAAATTGGTAGATCAGAATTTAGCCAAGTTGAATAGTCTGTTTCTGTTGATTCCAAAATCAAGTGATTCCGATTCGCTTTGTCTCTTGAGTCTGGGGTAAGTAATTTGGTACTGAACTTCGTCGAAATTATTAGTTAATTACACTGAAAAACATTGAGCCATGATCAAATTATGATTTAAGTGGGATTATTAGGAAATTCGGAAACTCGACATTTTAATTATTTAGAATTGGGAACCAACATAATAAAAGTATACAACTTTAAATACCGTTTTTCAGAATGCACGGATGTACGGCTCTTATTGGAATATGCCGCAGCAGCAGCAACAACAACAACAACAACAGCCAAGGTCTCAAAACTATAATGGATACTATAATCAGGTACGCTTCATTTCATGACCTGCATTTGAGTTTAGATCCTTTGCTTAGATATGGGTTCTGCAGACATTATTTTTTGTTATTTAGAGAAAAACTCTCAAATTTTTAGTTTTGTTGGATAATTCTTTTTAGTCGAAATGGCTACCAGAGCAATGTTTATCATGCTACGTTTTGGAGGTTGTGTTTTAATTCTAAATTTCGTCCACTCTTTTTAAAACTTTTTAAACTCTCTCTTGGCAATAAAGAAATCCAAGAGATAGGGTCTTGCATACAATGCAAAAGTTTTTATTTCGTAAAAGAGAATGGCCTAAAGGAATTGGCCCTTAGGGTCTTATCCAAAATTGGATTTATCGGATTAGATTTAACTTTATTTCTTCAATAACGCAGCGTCAGTTAAGCGTAATTTATTGAAACTTGGCACACACCGAGGTAGTGTATGTAAGCCATGTGAGCAAAATTTCAGCCGGCTATTTTTATTTTGTGCTGCGCTATTAGCAAAATTAGTTTAAATCTAATCCGTTAAATCCAATTCTGGCTAAGGCCCCTAGTCTGATTGTTTTGCTGAAATTGAGCATCTGTCGCCCAAGATAGAAAACAACCTTAAAGTAGTGTCAACAAATTTTAAAAAGTGTACAGATTGTGACCCCTTTTGGTTTTAGCATCTAAGGTTTTCCCGATACTGAATAATTGCTCAGTTAGCAGTTTAGCTGTAAGTTTAGCTCACTGTTTCACAAAAAGCTCCATGTGCTTTCAACAACCTTGGCTGGATTCACACTTCAAAAATATGAAAATAAGAATAAATAAAAAATAAAAAATATAAAATATAATTATAAAGACAACTTGAGTGCACCCACATTCGGCATTGCATGTGGATTGGCTAAATTCTTATTTCTTTTTTCTGTGGTGTGTGTCGCGCCTCAATGTTGTGTCACTTTGCCACAGTTTAATCACGAAAATGTGAGCTTACCAACTTTGTTACACAACTTCACCGTAATATTCACTAAGAACGTTAAATTGAGTCTAAACTATACACCTTTTGCGGACCCTACCGGGTTTTATATTTTTTAAAGTATGACCAGAAATTGCTGTACCCTGAGACAAAACAGGAGGCTTGAATTTTGTGACTATTCGCTGTACTCTTAATCCCTTCAGTTGGTTCTTTTCGTAACAAATGCGCGCGTGTGTCTCATTTTTTGGGACCAACATTTTTTGGTCAGACTTTGTCCAACTACTGACTAGATATCCACATAACGGGGAGGGCAGGGGCCAGCCCCCTTCAACTTCATTCAGCCAACAAACCCTTCACCCCCTTCTTCAAGGTCAAAAAAGTGCCCCAAAATTGAGTGAAAATAGCTAGGATTTCTAGGCTGCGAGTGAATAATACCAAAATCTGGGAACACTGCTAACCCGTGACTCACCCACCCCCTCGCTCATTTCTTGCTTGCATCTCTGATGGCTGATGTATAATTTTTGGCTTTTTCATATTCAACTATTAAGTTTTTGTAATAAAAAGTGATACGACGAAATCATATCAGTAATATTGGGTGAGTTATAGACATAAATTTTACGCCTTGAACATACTTATTGAGTATAGCTTTGTGACACGCGCTTTACGCTATTATTGTTGTTGTTAATTTGTTTCCCAGTGTTATGTTTAATAATTATTGTGAATGTTTCAATGTTTTTGGTATTACCAATGTCTTGCCGCGCTTATGGACATTGTCAGGGTTTTGTGTATGTTAGACTAATTATTTGTGTGTATGGTGTTTGTATTGGTAACATAGATCCTATGTATGTATGTAGATGTCGCAAGATAAGGTTTGAATTGATCATGAGCGTTTAAAACGGCTCAAATTACATGCTTAAGGGTTAATTTAGACTTAAAACGGATGATTATTAGTAATTTTGTTGGCTGAACGCAGATACGGATGTAATCTTGAATTCACTCTAAGCTTAGGCATTTCTTGCAGTGTATCTCTTCTCGACTCCGAGAAAATGGTCGAGGCATATTCTCGTATGAAACTCGGCTCCGTAAATCTGTAGTTACATAGCTCACTCATTTAAATCTCCAATTTTTATAAATGTCACTGTTTACAAGACCATTTTTGGATCGTACTCGTATAGCTAGTCGTATGTCCCTTGTAACTCTCGCTAAATTTTGTAAAAATAACACGTCGACTATAAATTTTAGTTTAGCGAAAAAGTTTTTTTCTAATTTTACAGTTTACAGTTAAGCTGAACATATAACATGTTTGTGTTGATTTGATTGGCTGTTTAGTTTCAGTAAAAACTCAGTTACTAAAGGAGCTGGTATAAACCCAACGAAACGGACTATATATGTATATGCTTATTGCTTTTCTTTTTTTTGTTTGTATTTCAGTTATCATTTTTAGGTGACTCTGATTAGGTATACTAATCTATTTTTATTTTTAAAGTTTAATTATATTAATTAATTATTAATTAATGATTAGTGATTAGTGATTAATAGTTATTAATTTATAATTTGTTTATCTATTGATATAATTAGATTTTAGTTTAATTGTATATATTGTATTTGTAGGCATATTATGATTCCTGTCCTGAATTTAATCGCTACAACGGAACAGTGGGTCAGCGATTTTGATTCTACATTAATTATTTTGTTTCCCTTATGTAATTTATATTTACTAATTAATTAATCTCATCAATTAGTTAATAAATATTCATTACGGACTTTTGCATGTCGAAAATTTAAAATGCTTCATATTTCTTTGCTTCCTATGTTAATAGTTCTTGTAAAAAATGCAGTTTCAAAAATAAATATCAAGTTAATAAATAAAATTCATAAAAGAAATAATCAATTTTAAAGTATTTTACACGTTAAAAGACCTGTAAAATTAAGATGTACCAAGACGTTTCTTAAATTAATTTTACTGGATTAGATTAATTAGATTAACTACATAACTTACTGTAGGATTAACTATAAAATTTATAAAAATTTGTTAGTAAATGCGGATGATGCGGTTTAATCGTTCTGCAACTTTTCGAGGATCAAGTTAATCTATGTTGAGTTACTGAAGCTAATCTAGTTAATCTAATCCAGTTAATGCAATTTTATGAAAAGGCTCTTAGAAAGAAACAATTTTTAACGGTTTTTACTTTTTTACCGACAGATTTTTAATAGTATTTATTTGGTTGATTATGCGTTGCAGCTGAGCTTCTTGTTGAGTGTGTTTGATTGTTTTTTTGGCAACTGTATCGTAACATGTTTTTTGTACAAAAGTTATAGTTTTATGTTCTTTTGGATAAAAAATTAAATCAGTTGTGATTAGGCCTACATTTAATCCAGCTAAGCAGCCAACTGTAAAATTTCAGACGGCTGCTATAAATTTGGTGCGGTTACAATATTAGCGAACTAAAAATCTGAACTTATTTGACACGATGGCACCCACGACGTTTGTCATACTGTGTGAAACGGTCTTAACCTTTTCCTTCATAAATGTTTCTAAACCAGGGTTTTTTTTTCGTTTTCGAAAATGTGCAAAATCTGTGCAAAATACTTTTTGACTGTGCATTTTACTTTTGCTTTTAACTTTTACTATTTTACTTTATATATATATAGTCACATACAATTGTTGCGGGTGTCTGGTGGCGGCAGCCCCCAGAAAAAATTGGCGATTTTTCCAATTTTTAGACAGAATTTGGTCAACTGGAGACGTATCAGGAATTTTTCCGACAAAAAAATTGAACCAAAAAAATGGTAACGTCTCATGGGACAGTGTGTTACCCAAGTAAAGTAGCATATATACTCGTGTAGACATGCAAATGTACATAATGTACTCTTTTATGCTTGAATAGGCTTTGACAAAAATTAATAACAAAGTATTTTTATTTATTTTTTTTTTTTTTATTTTTAGTTTTTTTTATTTATTTTTTTATTTTATTTTTATAATTATTATATATTTGTTATGGGGGGGTGTATTATGGAGAGGATATATGTAAGGGGGAAATATTGGGGAAAATGTAAAAAGAATAACAGAGGTGCAGGGGTCTGGGGGCGGCAGCCCCCAGAAAAAAATTGGGGAAATTTTGATTTTCGGGCCAAATTTGGTCAATTGGAGACGTATATATCGACAAATTTGTACGTGCTAGCTGTATGTTTGCCACCTCGCCCTCAACTATGATTAAGCATTTGAAATAAAAAACAAAAGTTTTTGCATAACAAAAGCATTTGAAATAAAAAACAAAAGTTTTTGTTCAACTTGAAAGAGCTCTCTTGTGTGATTTTCGTCCATGTATATAACGCAAACATATTATACGGATGCCTAACAAAACAGTAATTTAATTTGGATTTATGTGTATACATAACATAAACAGGTGCAGGGTAGAAAACTCAGAAATTTTTAGAAATTTCACTGTAAATTGACTAACAGCGTACGTGCCAAAATTTTTTTGTGCTCAAAACCAAAGAGGGGACACTTCGTGGAGAGAGGACGACGGACCGTCTATTCTTCTGGACTGGAAAGTTGTGCAAATTTGTGCAAAATAATTTGAGACTGTGCAAAATACTTTTCAATTGTGCAAATGCACAGTATTTTGCACAAAAAACCCCTGTTCTAAATTCTTTCCTTTATGAATTTTTCTAAATTGCACTTGGCCAAGACCAAGCCTTGGCTGGGATTTGATCCGCAGACATGTTTCCAGTGACAACTTTGTGACATAACTGTCCAGCAGCTCGCTTAATTCGGATAGGTACCTAAAGTATCCGCATGAAGGACATGATTTTGTGAAACATCAGGCTGACAGGTTTCACTAGTAGGAGATAGGGCTAATTGTTGCTCTGAACCTGAAGCAACATTATGAATGAAAAGGTTAACTCCGCCAAACTTTTAAACATTAATAGGGTTCCAAGTTTTAGCTAAATTGCCAAATTTCTAAGTTTAAAAGTTTCCATGTATGGATTGGATCATGTGTTTTGTATATTTGTAACTTTTTTACATACTTTAAATGCAAACGTTTTTGCAGTTTTGATGCAAACTTAGAAATCATGCTCAATCGGAGTTCTATACTTGTTAAAAAATAATAATTACATTAACTGGCTTACGTCTTAATTTGTACATGGAGTGTAATACAATACCGTAAGACTTACTACGTGTTTTTGCTGCTATTTATAAATTCCGTCAAATTAGTACTGCATAATATACCTAAAATAAATAAAAGAATACAAATTGTTATCCAATACAATTAATCCAAGATTGTCAAGATTTTGTTAAAAAATACCATGTTTGTCTTTGTCATCATATAATACAGTACATTTTTGCTTAACTGTGCTTTTTAGATGTTTTTGCTGTTGTTTAATGTATAAACATACCCATTTTTATATTGAGTCCGTTGTTATTATTATTATGTTTTTATTAAAAATACTTTCCACATCGCAGCTGCTTTATCGTCAAAGGAAATTCACGTTTAAATGAACTGGCATACCAAAATTCAAACGTAGCTATTGATGAAATGGATTTTATAAAGCCTCCGTTGAAAATTGTCATCCTTTCGTATTAGGGTCGATTCATAGTTACAGCCGTATGTCCGTTCTGCCGACAAAATGACGAAATAATGATGTCACAGACGCTGGCTGAACCACTGCAATGGGTTGCTAGTGACGTCATTCTGTAGGCGGAGCCGACATACGGCTGTAAGTGTGAATCGAGCCTTACGCGACTAATTAGAGTACATAAGTGTGACATTCGTCCCACTCGTCCCACTCTGTTTGGGGCGGCCGCCCAATACAGAACCCTTGATGGCCCCTTTATGTACATTTTTCAGGCTAACTTGAATTCAAAATAGATTGCACAGGGATATAGCAGAAGACGTGTAAAAGCATCGTTTATTGCCATATTTATGTGCTAAGATGTATAAAGAAATTTTACGCTAAAGCCTTCAGAAAGCATGCATCTCATCTCAAGCATAAGAAATTGATTTTAAACCAATTTAAGAATTTCCGTAAAAGGTTCAGAACTGTTGACTCATTACTTGACTCAGTTATTATTCAATGTTCATTAGTAATTATTAATGCTGGTTAATACTACATAATAATTAGTCTTTGTTTCGCGGTATAGTTTAGTGCATAAGTTGTGATTACAAACTCAAGAGATCACGCTAAATTGTATGTGAAGCACACTCCTTTACAAGGTTATGACAAAAACAGGCAAACATCATCTTGGACTCTAGAAGCTAAAGGGTCAACGCTTGTAACTCGTAAACATGAGTAGCGCAGGCTCGAATCCTGTTGGAGTTATGTTTCTTAGGGCCGTAGGATCCAAAATTGGGTTTAACGGATTAGATTTAATTTAATTTTGCTAATAGCGCAGCACAAAATGCAACTAGTCGGCTGAAATTTTGCCCCACATGGGTCACATACAGTACCTCGGTGTGTGCCAAGTTTCAATAAATTACGTTTAACTGACGCTGCGTCATTGACGGAATAATGTTAAATCTAATCCGATAAATCCAATTTTGGATAATACCCTTAGTTTTTGCTGACAATAGAAAACAAGTAACCCACAAACTCGCATGGTTGCTTTCTCGGTATCTACCTTTCACCCACCCTAATTGTGGACCTACACTGCGTATTCTACCCTACTATCTAGCGTATTTTTAATGACTGAATTAGTGCAAAAAATAGTGCTACAGAATGTTAAGCATCAAGCTGCATTAAACCGTTCGGCTCAGCAGTTACGACTTGATATGAACATAACAGCTCTAAGAAGCAATGAGCAGTGTTTTCTCTCCAGTGGTATTTTTACCGCTTAAACCGCTGGTTAAATATAACGGTGTCGAGATTGCGAAACAGTATTACTTCAGGAACGGACACTCGTTTTACGACAACACTGAATGTTTAAATTGGTGTCTTATGCGTTGGCAACATGAAATTCATGTTATCAAGAATCCATAATAGTGTCTCACTCTATTTAGAAGAAGAGTGAGACACTCTTCAACCTGCCTTTGTTTTAGCGCAGGCAGATGCGCTCGTCATTTCCAGGCCACATGTTGCCGTTTTGTGCAACATGTGGCTGGCCAATCAGAAGCGAGCTCCGCTTCTGCTTGGCTAGACGCCTCTGCAAGTGCTCCAATCAGCACGGAGGCGGCCTCACGTGCGCCAATCAGCACACTGGCCGCCCTTACAGCTATTTTAGTGTTATTTTATTTTTTCTGCCATGATCGGTCGAGTTTGGACTTTGGAGGTTTTTGTTTTTTCGGCTATATATTTTGATATTTTATCTACCTTTTTATCACCGTTTCAGCGGATTATTGCTAGTGTGCGCTGATTATAATGTGCATTGGTAAGTTAACGTGCATGACGGCGGAGCTCGCTTCTGATTGGCCAGCCACATGTTGCACAAAACTGCAACATGTGGCCTGAAAATGACGAGCGCAACGCCTGCGCTAAAACAAAGGCAGGCTGAAGAGTGTCTCACTCTTATTCTAAATAAAGTGAGACACTATTATGTACTCTTGGAGTTATAAATGACAAGCAGAACCTACGAGGCTTGGTGGCTGTGGTGTACTGGTACTTAGGGTAATAGTGGTGGTGCTGGCTTGAGGTCAAGCTGTGGATTAAGCTTAGTTTTATAATTTTGAATGTTCTATGCTTATCTGATGAGCCTAAGAAAAGCCACGTTTCTCCATAGAATGAAGATTCATGATCCGCTTGAAATAAAAACTGCACTATAAACTCCACTGCAATAAAAACTGTCAAACAAAGCTGAATACTTACACCATAAATCTTTATTTACGCTTATTGATTGCTAACAATTTACTGAAATCAATATTGAAAATGCCTTTTGATTTTTCTGGGGCTACGCTGTCTGAAGCGGTCAGAATTTCTGATTCAGATGGGGCGTCTGCAATCATTGGGACTCGACAGCAATAGGGGACAATGCCGATGTCTTCGTAAAGGGGGTCGCCGAAACAGTCGTGATAAATCCCGGCAGTAAAATTATTCGGCAAGGGGCATTGGTAGAGATCAAAGATATTTCTTCGGCAAAAAGAAGTAGGGAAAGAACCGTCAGGACAGACGAATTTGGAGGGTACCGCAAAACTCAACACTGAAATAGTAAATAAGCTGTGTAGCAAAATTAGAAAAACTCAACTTGCATTTTTTTGAAATGAAAGCTGTAAAAGTTTTACCAGCAAACTTGATTCCTGAACACGAACAGATGTTTTCTACTACTTGAAAAATCAGGGCAAAAAAGTTAACTTTACTTTTAACTAACATTAAAGAAGTTATGGGTCATTTTTCAATTTTAACTTTAACTTTAACTGCAAAAAAGTTAGAGAAATTACGTTAAATGTAAGTTTACTTAAACTAAAACACTCTTACTTTAACTTTATTATTAAAGTTATTTAAGAAAGTTATATAAAAGTCATTGATTATGGGCTTACTTTAACTTTAACTTTAACTTTAACTTTAATGGAAATGGTCTAACTTTTTTGCCCTACAGTAAAAATGATATTTAATGGCGTATTTTTATTATGTTTAAATAATTACTTAAATTCGCCTGTTTAAGTAAAGTAAAAGCAAACTTACAAGAAATGTGCACACACCACCGACTGCCGTGTAGGAACTGGTAACTGCAAAAATGGTCAGGTTTACCCTCACAAACATAATTCGTTTCAAAAGCACCCTCGATTTCTCGACACGGCTTACTTTCATGCTTCTGAGCACTTGCCAGAATACTCGACCATGCTAAAATAAAAAAAAACAAGAAACAGGGTTTGCTGGGTTAGATTATTTTTGATTTCGTTTGAGACACAAAAACTGACGAAACATTTTGCAAATAATGCTAGTTTTGACATGGTTCTTACTTTTATAAATGTTTTTCTTGCTTTATGTAATACAAATTACATACTACTGAAACTAAAGTTATATGAGTGGTCTCAAGAGTGTTGAACTCAGTACAAAAAGTGCTTGACTTTGACTGTTGCTGCCAGCTATTTCAATGTAGCATCTTTGCATGGCCGTTACAGGTAAAATGCATAAAGGCAGTCTCCTTGAGACTTAGTCCGGACTATTTCTAAGCCCTTAGACTAACACTGCTAAGACTAAAATGTTGGAACACTTTTTGGCTTTTGTGTGTTAGTTATACCTGTTGAACTTTTCATTACGATGTTTAAAAAATTTTAATCGGAATGCATAAAAAACGGTCAGTCTTGGTTCTCCAATGAAAATCAAGACCTGCCTTTCAGCTAGTCTACGCCTTATTTCAGCACTTCTTATAATTTTTCAACAATTAAAACTTGATGAATGTTATTACATAGGGGTTATTGTTATTACAATTTTTCGTTACCGCAAACTGCAAAAATTACCGCGGTTTTTGCGGTAATTACCGCGGTAATTACCGCAACATTTTGCAGTAGCCGAGGAAGCAAAACGTCTGTGGTTACCACAAAACAAAGTGTAACTGTATAAAGTATATTAGAAACACTATTTCAGTGTAATTTTCAAGACTCAACTATTCATACTTATAACTCGTTCGTTAGTCGGCAACTTTACGACTCTACTAGCTTATGTCCATGATGGTGTGATTATTTCTTCATTTCGTCCTCCAACGTCGTCATACTCCAAACAAGTAAACTTTTTTAAAGCTACAGTTGATTTGAGCAAAACGCGTCAAAAAACTTCAAGTCCAGGATTATTACTTATTTTAGCGCTACAAGAAATTAGGTTGTTTCAAAATGGCAATATGTGGTTTTGTCTCAGTTTGTTTTTTGTTGTTGTCTAGTGACGTCTTAAAATAGACGAAAATGAGTAAGAAGATCAAAAAATAAAAAGTCTAAGTTGTGACTCTTAGCACCATGCTTCCATGCTTAATACCCAATCTATTATTGATTTGAACTTCCACTTGAACGTAGTAAAAACCGATTCGCAACTTACCAAGCAGAAAACAAATGGAATTTAAAATCTTCGCCATAAATTAAAATTGAAATGGTGCAAAATATGGCTCGTAAAGCTGAATCTGGGGTCAAAATAAAACAAAAGGTTCACCTAATTTCGGAGTGCAATTAAAAAAAGCGTAAATTCGGAATAGGTTTTTGCGATAATTAAAATAAAACCGTGTGTTTAAAATGTCGGAGTCCTACTTTTGTGACAGCACATCTTTACACGCATATACATTGTTTCGCCTTTACGAAAGTGCATTGCATTTAAATAGGCCAAAAGTTAGGTGCAAAGGTTAGTTAACAATAGAGAAGTTACGACAATCGGAAAGACTGCTCTTCTGCAATAGTGACATAAATTTTGGAATATTTTGTAAAAATTAACGCACCTTCTTGTAATGCATTTCAATGTTCGTAATGGAATGTGGATTTAGTAAGTATAGTAATTTATGGTGAAGGTTAAAAGTGTCAATTGGTCGATTAGAACGCCAATGCGAACCGTTGGATTAAACTTTTTAGTCCGATCCCATTCCTGAACTACCACCGGAATCCGGATCAAACTCTCAGTCCAATTAAAAAAATTTCCATTTCTAAATTGGATTTCAATAAGTCCACTCGTTGCATTTTGCATAAAGATATAATTCGTGTTCTGTTATGTTAAGCTATTTGCGCAGTGTTTCTAAGGGTCTATTCCTTTACCGGATTAAACGGACTAGATTTATTTTAGTCCGAGGTTTAAAAATAGCTAATCGGGTCAATCAGACTAAACGAGTTAAAATAAGTCAGCGACTTAATTTTAGTCTGACCCCAATTCCAAACCTACCACTGGACTAAACAAACATAACATGCAAGCTTAGGGCCTTTTTCTAAAATGGACTTAACTGGACTTGACTTAACTGGACTTAATTAAGTCCGGAATTTTGGAACGCAAAATCGGACTTAAGTGGACTTAAGTGGACTTAAGTGGACTTAACGCGGCCAGTGGACTTAATTAAGTCCAGTCGCATTTCTAAAATGTCACCGGACTTAAATTTAAGTCCGATCGCATTCCAAAAATAACGTTGGACTTAAGTTGCTGCTGGACTTATTTAAGTCCGACTTAACTTTCGCATGTTTCTAAAATGGACTTAATTAAGTCCACTTAAGTCCGCGGACTTAAATTTACACGTATTTGGGAGGATTTTAAGTCCGCGTATCTTTACGCGGATTTAACGGATTTAAGTGCTGGATAGCTCATACATTATCCTTTGTAACTTTAGACATACTGAACCGATTTGGACGATCGATATGTCAAACGATAGCTGAATAAATGGGCTTTTTGGTGACATACTTTTTAAGTTTTTTTATTTTTTAAAAGTTGCTATATGACCAATAATTAGTCTTTTTCAATCGAGTACTGGCATTTTTATGGAACGTATGATGTTTCTTTTTGCCTGAATTTTCAAGTTTAGGGCTGATAACCGTTGTAGGAATGAATTTTAAAGTTTGTAATACCATAATTTTTTTTATAAAGCTTAAGAATTTTGCACCACTAACGATTGTAGTAAATGTGTGGTTTCAAACTTGCGGTTTCTCAAACATGGTTGAAAATATCCAAATAAGACTATAGTTGCACATAAATCATGCCGAAAAACAATACGACACAGTTTGCTTAAATTCATGAGGTCGAGCAGTCATTATCTGTCAAAATTTGTTGTCCTATAATATTTCTTGTGTAGTATGGCACTTATGTAGCTTTTGATTCGCCGGTATTTTTGATTACTCGTTTTATGATTCATCCCGTAGTCTAGGTTTGTCATTTTTAGCCAATGGCATTGGAGTCGCGCCATCTTCACTATGGGCATTATCCAAAATGGATTTAGCGGATCAGGATTTAGCTAAATCCTGCATTTTGGATAAGCGTTTAAGATTTAACTTGCCTGCTGGATTTAGCCGAGTTATCAGATTTAGTTTACGATAAATCCGATCTTTATCCAAACTGCGTGTCGGTTTTAGCATGGCTGGCGGATTTAAACTAAATCTTGAAGCCTAAATCTTTATCCAAAATTCCTTTTTTTAAATTCGCTAAATCCGTTGATTTAAAATTGCACGAATTTTATAGCCGAGTTAAATCCTCGTAAATTTACGGGGATTTACCGGACTTAGCTTTAGCACTTGGGTTGCCCTTGCGTTTTCTTTTATAACTTTAGACTGCCTTAACTGTTTTGGATGTTCAATACATCATTCGAAAGCTCATAAATCAGGCTTTTTAATAATGTAAATTTTCAAAAGGCGTACTTCATTGCTGTTTAAAAATACGTCCTAAACAATTTTATAATGCCATCATCTAAATTTTCTAACTGTTTTTGTAACAAAATGACTGTAATATAAGTGCTCGTCACATACAAATTATATAATGTTCATTAGATGTAGAGATTCAGATTACTATGTGAAAGGTATGATACCTTGCCTAGTAGGCATATCCGCCAATCAAAATAGCGTGGAAATACGCGGTCCAAGAACAGCGTACTAGTGATAAAAGTGCGATAGTTCTTAACGTGTTGTTATTACTAGTCTGACTGTTGTCTTCATTTTATTATGCGTGGAAAATCTGTATCTTTAAGTCTTAATGAAGTTGTAACACCCTCAGGGTGGATTTCACAAAGGTGGTTTAACTAAACCATGGTTTTACGTACGTTTTTATATGATTTGCACATAATTTCGTTACGAAATATAGCCTGATTCGTTACGAATTTCCTAGATTTTCTTAAACCATGGTTTTAGCTTAGCTGAAATTTCAGCGAAACAGAGACCTGCTGTGCTGCAGGTTTTAAATTTCAACTGCGCTAAAACCATGGTTTTAAAAAATCGACGAAATTCGTAACGAATCAGGCGTTATTTCGTAATGAAATTATGTGCAAATCATATAAAAGCGTACGTAAAACCATGGTTTAGTTAAACCACCTTTGTGAAATCCACCCTCAGAGTTTATAAATCCCTATAACGAAAGCAGCCAGCACAGTTGTGGTAGTCTAACGGTTAAACTTTTTCACGTCCGCTCACCGAAAATGTGTCGACTCGACTAAATTAGTTGCAAATTTAGTAGAAACAGTTGTTTTTAAAGCTTGCCAGCTATTCTTACCAGAGATGCACATGGTGAATGGGCTCGAGGGGGTGTCCGACCCCTGGAGGAAGGGGGGGGGTGGTCCCTAGTTTTGGCCATTTTTGGACGACAGCCGAAAATTTTTCGCGATGTTTCGATATTCAACTTTTTTTGGGGTACTTTTTTGGCAGCAGGCGAAAAACTTTTCAATTTTTCACTTTTTACGCAAATTTGGGTCATTTTTGGGGCACTTTTTTGGCCATCGGAAGGGGAGTGTCGGTTGTCTGAGGGGGGGGGGGCGACCCCCTCCACTCACTCGAACCAGTTTAGGTGAGCGGATAAAAAAAGCTTACAGAGTCACAGTCAGTTTTCAGTCACATAGGGTCACTGTCATAAAAATTACATTACTAAAAAGTGCAATTTCTGAGCTTTTAATTTGTGTATATATTGAACGTTCAAACCGTTTGCGACTTGTGTGCATAACAATAACCATAATTACAAGCGCAAATGATTAGTGACCCGAATGCGCAAAGCCAAGTTGTGCAGTAAGCTGGGCCCGATTTATCGAAGCAAAATGTTCGTCGTTGAAAATGTTCGTCGTTGAAAATGTTCGTCGTTGAAAAATCTGGATTGATCGAAACATTTTCAACGGCGAACATAACATGTAATTATAGGACAAATGTTCGTCGTTGAAAAACAAATGTTCGTCGTTGAAAAAGCAAATGTTCGTCGTTGAAAATGTTCGTCGTTGAAAAAACAAATGTTCGTCGTTGAAAAACAAATGTTCGTCGTTGAAAAACAAATGATCGTCGTTGAAAAACAAATGTTCGTCGTTGAAAAATTTTCAACGGCGAACATTTCAACGGATGTCTTGAGCTCCGTTGAAATGTTCGTCGTTGAAAATTTTTTTCAACGACGAGCTTTTGTCTTTTAGAACATAATGTTCTAAAAAACCAAAGCTCGTCGTTGAAAAATTTTCCAACGACGAACAATTTCAACGACGAACTTTCAACGACGAACATTTGTTTTTCAACGACGAACATTTGTTTTTCAACGACGAACATTTGCTGTTTTGATAAATCGGGCCCCGTAGTATATACTGAAAGTGTTATCCAAAATGAATGGATCTAGCAGATTTAGAGTTCAGTAGATTTTGCAGATTTAGCTGATTTAGTAAAACCCTTATCCAAAATTGTTGGGATTTATTGGATGTAGCGGATTTAGGCGCGCGCTAAATCCGATAAATCGGCTAAATCCAGGAATTTTGGATAACAGATTTAGTAGCGCTAGAAACGCTAAATCAAATCCGCTAAATTCAATACATAAATCCCAATAATTTTGGATAAGGGGGTATGTGTCGACCATGGTGCTGCATCATCTAACATTTGCGTCTGCATTTGCGAAGACAATATTATAGTCTATTTTTACATGTGTGAAGTTAAGAATTAAAAAAATTGCTAGTAGAAAAAAATTAATTATACATGTCAAAATACGGGATTCCATCCGTGGTTTGCCGCATGAGAAGCAAAATTCATACCGATCGACTAACAGGAATTTCTACCTACTAGAGCTTTATAAACAGTTTGTAATTTTAAGAGTGTTACAAGTAATGTAATTGGAATAATTTTCACGTTAAAAATTGTTGAGAAACACAAAAAGAACGATAGAATTAGTAGCATTACATAAACTCGCATCAGTTTACGCTAGGAAGCCTGCAAACGTGTGATTGGCGATTCTTGCAGTCACGTGCAAGATGTCACTAATTTTGATTCTTGCAGTCACGTGCAAGATGTCACTAATTTTGATTCTTGCAGTCACGTGCAAGATGTCACTAATTTTGATTGGCCGATTTGCTTAGGGACAGGGTCAAAGTTGAGCAGGTTTCAACTTTGCGAAGGGAAACAGGTGTCAAAATATCGCTGCGTCAAAATAGTCCCAAAGCTGCAAGAGTGCAAGTACAGACACATGATTTAATCGCAACTCAAGGACAGTATTATTAGAACACTTCCCAAGCCCAAATCAATCATTAGTGAGGCCAATGACTAATCATAAGACCTTACTGAACACAAAGACTGTCCTTAATCGCGAGCATACACCAGCCTCAACACAAATTGTGTTTTAGAACGGGACAATATAGTTATTACAACTTATTAAATTAGTGTAGGATGTATTTTAAAAAAATATAAGCATAAAAAATTTCAACAATTCCATGGCTAAAAAGCGCAATTTCTGAGCTTTCGAATGACGTATTACACATGTAGAACGGTAAAACTAGTCAAAAGTTATAAACATAAACTCGTAAGCAACACAGAGTCTTAATAGCCGAGGTTATTTTAGGAATGCAATCGGACTTAATTAAGTCGGACTTAATTGAGTCGGACTTAATTAAGTCTGCATTCCAAAAATATTGGACTTAAGTGGACTTAATTAAGTCCGCTGCAAATTTAAGTCCACTTAAGTCCGACTTAACTGGACTTAAACTTGCAGCGGACTTAATTAAGTCCACTTAAATCCGGTCTTTTTGGAATGCGTTTAAGTCCACTTAAGTCCGCTGGTTTAAGTCCAGTTAAGTCAAGTCCAGTTAAGTCCATTTTAGAAAAAGGCCCTTAATAATAGCGTGCTTTAGTCCGTTTAGTCCGATTAAAAAGCAGCGCGCTAAAAAGTCCGCTGAAGTCCGACTAATCCGGAGGTTTTGAAATGGCATTTTTAAGCTTAATTATTAAACCGTTTAAACCCTTTAATCCGACAAAAGAATGGGGCCTAACCAATTTGAGCAACATTTCGCTTGCATTTCCCATTTCCGCAATGTTTCTGAGGGATAATTAAAAGGATTAAAAGGGTTAATTTTAATCATACTAAACGGTTTAAAAATTATGCTAAGAAATGCCATTCAAAACCTCCGGATTAAACGGATTATTTAGTGCTCTACTTTTAAGTCAGACTAAACGGACTTAGCTACGCATGCTAATTTGTACAAATCCTTCAAAAAAATTGCCGTACCACTGCGGAAATGACAACGAAAAGTTGCACAAATCCTGTAAAACATTGCGAAAACGGCAGCTAAACAATAAGCTAAGTGTTGCACAAATCCTTCAAAATGGCAGCGAAATGTTGCGCAATTGCTTAGAAATACTGCGCAAATGGCAGTGAAATGCAGTGAAAATCGTTCAGAAACAGTGCGGAAACAGCAGCGAAACGATAAGCGAAATCCTTCAAAAACATTGCCAAAATGGCAGCTAGATGTTGTTAAGATCGTTTTGAAACATTGTCGACATGGCAGCTGATGTGAACTAGAGACTGAGACTTATATTAGCAGCAAAAAGTTGCGCAAATCGCTAAGGGCCTATTCACAAATTCGGATTAACTGGATTCGATTAACTGATTTAACTGGAATAACTCTACAAAGAAGCATGAGACCTTTTTCAAATTAGCCACAGTTACTCCTCTGTGTTAATTGCATAAACATGCAAATTCTTGAAAAGATACTCAAATTCTGTGTCGAGTTATTGTAGTTAATTCAGTTAATCTAATCTCGTTAATCCGAATTTATGAACAACCCTTTAGAAACATTGCCGAAATGGCAGCGAAATATTGTGCAACTGTTTAGTGTTTAGAAGCACGGCGGAAATGGCAACGAAATGTTGCGCAAAGCGGTTAGAAGCATGGCGGGCATGGCAGCGAAATAATGCGGAAATTGTTTGGAAACATTGCAGAAATGGCAGCGAAATGTTTAGAAACATGCTGAAAAGGCAACGAAATGTTGCGCCTGTCGCATAGAAACACTGCCAAACAAACTGGCAGCTAAATGTTACTCAAATCTTTGGAAACACAGCCAAAATGTCAGTGAAATGTTGCACAAATCGGGGTTAGAAACATTGCTAAACTGGTAGCGAATTGTTGCTCAAATCGTTTAGAAACGGAAATGATAGCGAAACGTTGCACAAATTTTTTGAAAACATTGCGAAAACGGCAGCTAACGATAAGCGAAATGCTGCACAAATAATTACAAAACATTGCCAAAATAGCAGCGAAATGTTGCGCCAATTGCTTAGTAACACTGCGGAAATGGCAGCGAAATGCAGTAAAATCGTTAAGAAACACAGAAAGTTAGCAGCAAAATGTTGCACAAATCTTTCAGAAGCAAAATGTTGCCCAAATTGTTTCGAAACATTGAGCAAATGGCAGCGAAATATTGTGCAACTGTTTAGAAGCACTGCGGAAACGGCAGCAAAATGTGCGCAAATCGGTTAGAAGCATTGAAGAAATGGCAGCTACATAAATGTTGCAGAAATGGCAGCGAAATGTGGCGCCTATCGCATAGAAACACTGCCAAAATGGCAGCTAAATGTTGCTCAAATCTTTGGAAACATTGTGCAAATGGCAGCGAAATATTGTGCAACTGTTTAGAAGCACTGCGAAAATTTCAGCGAAATGTTGCGCAAATCGGTTAGAAACATTGCAGAAATGGGAGCTGAATGCAGAAACATGCAGAGATGGCAGCGAACTGTTGCGCCTATCGTATAGAAACACTGCCAAAATGAATGGCAGCTAAATGTTGCTCAAATCTTTGGAAACACAGCCAAAATGTCAGTCAGCAAATGTTGCGCAATTTTGTTTCGAAACTATTTGTGCAATATTTTGCTGCCATTTCCTCAATGTTTGCAAACATCTATTTGCGCAGCATTGCGCTACCGTTTTTGCAATGTTTCTGGACATTTTTTCAGCAATGTTTCTGAACACTTTGAGCACCATTTTCCTACCATTTATTTCCACAATGATTTTAAACGCTGTAAGCGAAACGGCTGCGAAATGTTGCGCAAAATGTTTACAAACATCGTGCGAATGACAGCGAAATATTGCGGAAATCGTTTAGAAACATTTCAGAAATGGCAGCTAAATGATTAGAAATATTGCGAAAACGGTAGCGTAATGCTGCGCAAATCGTTTACAAACATTGCGGAAACGGGGACGTCAACAACAAAATGTTGCATAATCCAAACTGCGAAAATGGCAGCAAAATGGATCGCATATTGCTTAAAAACATAGCGGGTGGATTTCACAAAGGTGGTTTTACTAAACCATGGGTTTACGTACGTTTTTATATGATTTGCATATAATTTCATTATGAAATATCGCCTTATTCGTTCGAATTTCGTAAATTCTGGTTTTAGCGAAGTTAAAATCTGAAACCTGCAGCACCTGCACAGCAGGTTTCTGTTTTGCTGAAATTTCAGCTGAGCTAAAACCATGGCTTACGATAATCGACAAAATTCGTAACGAATTAAACTATATTCGTAATGATATTATGTGCAAATCATATAAAAACGTACGTAAAACCATGGTTTAGTAAAACCACCTTCGTGAAATCCACCCAGCATGTTTTGCCGATGTTGCATTTAATCAGGGCCTGCTGCTAATTCAGGTCAGCTGGTTACGAATCTTCTGATTTTGCAAGGCCTCAGGATAATAAAACCCACAATGACCAATTACCAACCAATACATTAAGACACCAATATCAGCTCAGATAAGTTGAACGAGATACCATCATAAATAAATGACTTGAGTACTTAGCTGCCCTTGGTGTCACTTTCCTACCATAAAGCCTAGCAAGCATTTTTCTTATTTGTAGATATGCTTTCTACCTAACGAAGTTTTTTAAAATTCTGTTTTATTTCGGTCAGCTGCTGTGAAGAATTGACAGATGCGTTTCGGCTAATTTTTTGTATACGGTTTGGAAGTGACCTTAGCCGTATGTATGCAAAAAATTGGTTTATTTGGCATGGATGTATTCTGGGATCTGCTTAAGGACAAAACATGCAGAAACTTTGTACATGATTGCCACACAACATGCAACAGCGCAACAGCCCCATGGGTACATGCTATTTTTATTTCATTGTACAATGTGCACTATACCAGGACAAAAAAGTCACAGATTTAAAAAAAAGATGCAATCCATTATATTTAATTTTGTCGTCTTCCAAACTGTCGAATATTGAACTCCGGGGCTCGGCCGACTTTGGTTCGAATATCAGGGTTATTGGCCAGAACGGGTCTCGGGCGTCTAACGGAATTAGTTCTTATGGCTGGTGTGACTGGAAATGCGGGTCTTGGGGGGGCTGTTGGAGGTAGGGTGGCTATGACAATAGCCAGGGTAGGGCGCGGAGTCCCCCGGGTGGGGCGGGGTTTAGTTGTCGGAGGGGGGGTAGGTTTGGGGGTTGTGGGGGGTGGAGGCGGGGGGGTTGTTTTGGGAGGTGGTGGCTCCTTTTTAGGTGCCGGTGTTGGTTTTGGGCCGAAATTTTTTCTCAGAGGGGCCTGGGTAAAAACGAGGGTGCCAAATATAGGAGGGGGTCCGAAGTCAATGGGGAAGGGTGGCGGTTCTGTCGGCGGTTCTGTTGTAGGGGCGGGGGGCTGCGTAGCGAAGGTCAGTTGATTAGAAGGCGCTACTGCACCTGGTACTGGTCCGAAACCCGAAACCGGTCCAAACCCTTGAGGCTGTCCAAAACCCGGAACCGGTCCAAATCCTTGGGGCTGTCCGAAACCGGAAACTGGAGCCGGTGCCACTCCTTGACCAACTGGTAAAACCGGTACGCCGCCTGGTCGCAAACTGCCGAACTGTCCGAAGGTACCCGCGGACTGAATACCGAGAAGATACTCTGACGGGATGGTGTTACCACAGGCATCGATGAAAATACCATTCCTATCTGTAGGGCTGGCAAAAGGACCCTGAACTTGACTCAGACAGTTTATTTCTTCGCTGGTCGCTGCGGGCTGAGCTGAGCCGCTCACAAGCTGACCCCCCAAGGGAGTCAGTGGAACCGCACCCGGTAGAATGCCGGGCTCTGGCAAGCCCTGCAGAATTTGACGTTTCCAGCGTTGAAGTACTCTGCTTTCTGAAACATTAAAAACTTGCTTAAGGTTTTTTCACATAAGGTTATTTTCAAAGCTCTTTTTCAGAGCAATCAGTAAAGTACAGATTGACTAAAATTTTTCGAAACAAGACCCATAACTGTCTACCAATACTTCATTAAGCATTGATAAAATCTAAAAAACTTAAAACTTATTGGCTTAACTTCTGGGAAAAGAAAGACTATGATTGTGGCCATACCACCATTAGTCTGAATTAAATTGAATTGTGTAACTTTGAAACATTAAAAATGTAAAGAAACTTCGGCGTTTTTAGTTAGCCTTCGGCGCTTTTAGTTAATTGCGTAATGCGATATCGAATTTTGTACTAATTAATTATTAAAAAAGTAATTGAATTAACAATAGTTAACAGCAATTGGTATGTTTAACATTACCAGCTGCGAAGATCTATAATTGAGTTTGAATATAGAAACTACACGGAACAAAAAAGCAAATAACTTTCACCCAACTAAAAAGTGAAAATTTGACTAATAATTTGTGATCAGATGAAAAAACAAACCTGTGAGTCCGCTAAAAGAGATCGATAATAAAGCGTAAATGGTGAAATATAGCTCCATTTAGGCAATTCGTTAGTTCGGCTTACAGTGTCGAAATAAAACATATGTTTAAGAAAGAAATTAATAAACGCCGGATCTTATATTCTTTCGTCATGAAGGAAATTTGCAAACGTTAAAGGAAGTTAAAAAAAGTTATTAATACAAAACACGACACAAATCTGTTAAAAAGCGGTTCTGAATTTTAAACAACTAATAACTTAAAGTCTTGCAAACCACACTTAATTTAAATTGTTATACACTGTGTTATATAAGTGTTGTTCGTGTTGTAAAATAGATCGAAAAGATAAAAGATGTAACATTTCTAAAAGTGGACAATTTTAATTAAATAATTGTAGAACGTTGACACGGACATGTAAAATTTGTACGCATAAATTCGTGTAAATTCGTGTCGGTAAATGGGCTAGCCATTATAAATCTATAACTGCTAAGGGCAACTGTCAAAACCCGGTCTCAGTCTAAATTTTCTATTCGAATGAAATGAAACATCGTTAGGAACAAGCTATGGTCCAATTACTGAATTTGATTGAACGAATTATCTTAAAATTCTGTTGATGTTAATCAACGATCCAATCAACAATCAATCAACAATCCAATGAAAAGATGCGAATTCACCTGATTTTGATACCTAGCTTTATACATTCGAATGATCTTAAAAAGTAATGGTGGACTTTACAAAGGTTGATGGTTTTGTGGTAAATCATGATATTACGTAACTTTCACGTAGCATAGGTATGCACGTATTAGTTAACGTTCCTAAGTATCAGAATTTCAACAACAAAGACACTTTCTGCGCTGCAGGTTTGAAATTAAACGGAGCTACCTATACGATACAGGAGCTGAGACCGTGGTTTAAGGAAATCTACGAAACTCGTAACGAATTTGGCCGTACATATTTTGTAATGAAACTATGACCAATGAAAACGTACAAAAAACATGCTTAGCAAACCCACCCATATAAAATCAACAATATATATATGTCATTGATAATAGCTTAATTACTTGACCTGAGTACAATACAAAATTGTACTCGTAGTACGGATGTGCCACGGATTAACGGATCACCGTTTAACCGAGATCAAGACATACATATTTTGTACAACCCAACTTAAGATACCGTGCAGACTTTTATTTATTCTGGCCTATGCCAGCTCAGCCTCTTGCTTTTAATCCTTGTTTACACTAGAGTTCGCAATCGGGTCGAAACGGGTCGGGTTGGATTTTGTCTCGGTCGGGTCGAATAGGGTCGAAAAATTTTGACCCGTTGCGAACTCTAGTTCACACTGCTACCGTGGCACAAAAATACACCATGTCTAAATCTGAAAAATTGAAACTATGCGATAACTTTCAAATTTTATGGACGATTTCATTCGATTCAGATTTTATTTTATTTTTTTATTAAAAAAATCAGTGACCCATGTTTTTGTGAAAAGGTGGAGAAAATTTTATATAATCACGACTTTGAGTAAAATTTCCTGCGACGAAGTGGAACAATGATAGCGATTTTATTACTACAAAAGACTTTTAAAATCAAGGCAAAAGTGAAGGTGTGAATAAAATTTCTGAGTTCACCCATTTTTTAGCAGGTGCCTCGCAGAAAAACAATAAATCGAACAGCTGAAGAAAGCTATTAAGCAAGTCATATTCGTAGCATATCTACAATCAACCATATGTATTAATCAATAAGGAGGTTTCTTCTATCACCATTATTAAATTATATTAACCGGATGAGATTAACTAGATGAACTTTAGTAACTCAATAACTCTATATAAGCTTGAGCTAAGTTTATAAAACTTTGTGGAATGACTAAACCAGCATTCATCAGCATTTGCATGCAAAATTTTCTGAATTGTAAGTGAATCCTATGTTGGGTTAATGAAGTTGATTAAGTAAATCTAATCGAGCTAATATTAATTTATAAAAAGACCCTAACAAGGCGCACGGGTGGCGGTTTTCAACAGGGGCGGACTCTACCTTGGCAGACTGAAACCATGAATTGTACTTTAACGAAAATGTGCATAAAATTGCATGTACACGTGAGGTTTGAAGACTGTTTCACGTGATGTGGAAAAACACATACATTGATATGTGGGAAGTTGCCTTCGAAATTTGGTGCCAGGTGTCATTACAGGGGACCACCAGGAACCGACCTTTGCTAACATAACCGAAGTTCATTTATTGTGCGAAATATATATTTTATAATCAGTATATATTTTCGTCAAATGGAATAAAATAAATAATCGACACTGAAAATTTTAAAAAAACTGCTTTGTTATCCAAGAATACAAAAATATTGTACTCATGACCTGTAGAATAAATATAACAAAATGACTGAGCAAATGAAAACAAAATTTTTGATTTTAGCTCTGAATTCATCAACGTTTAAAAATGCCGTAGGCAGAATTTGACGCACAATAATTCCCGAAAATAGTAAATTTCAAAACAAAACAAATGAAATACAGTTTCTCATCACATTTAGCGTAGCGTCCGTTATATAGACCGGTTTTACGGAGGAAGACTTTAAATTATCGTAGGAGTATATTACCATGACGACAGATTTTATTGTGCGCTGAAATTAACGAAACAAAAACTTATTTACGGTTGTGTCAATTTGTACATCCTTGAAATTTTGGCTTTTGATTTCCACAATGAAATTGTTTCTACGAATTTTCGCTTTTGTATGCCTCACTTTTGCCGTATGTAATGCTGCAGGTAATTTTTTTACAATTGTGTATAATTGCAGTTTTTGTGATATATATGACTATCGTACTTTTCTGTTTGGCCTTATTTAACGGGAAAAAATTTTAATATAGGACAAGCTTTTTATTTTACAATTTGTTTCTCGTTTTCTGTTCCTAGAATTTTTGGGTGTTTTGTATAGAGCCCTTTTGACATAACCATTGTCATTTGACATATTTTGAATTTAAAAAAAAGAAGTATACGTAATTGACTTGAATTATTAGATTAATCACATTAGAAAGCTACAGTTAGAATCAGCACAGTATCTAAATAGTATTTAACTGTTACTTTTTGCAATGGCAAGCAGCATAGTTATTAGTTTTGTCACACTAACTCATCTCTTATAAGATTTAAGACACTATTTTGTTTAGCATTAATACTATTTAATACTAATTTATATCAATTATCACCTCAATATGTGAAAACAGTTTTCTCCACGTTGTTTTTGTTGTTTCAGCAATCAGAAACAAACGTCAGAGTCCGTTTGGAAACAACCCTTTTGGTGTGAATTTACAACGCGCAGCGCAAGTTCCTATTAGAAGAGTAGAAACACGCCAAAACAAGCTGGAAATTGATCCCGATACAGGCCTACCGAAAGGAATCCCCGCCGATTTAGCGAAAAACCCGAAAGCTATCGAGCTATTTGCTTCGAATAAAAATGTTGGCGCGTTTTTGGCCAATAATCCTGATATCGGCCAAAAACTGGCAGACAATCCGAAACTGATCGATCTATTAGCCGATGCGCCTCCGGAAGTTTTGGATTCGCTCTTAAAGAATCCAGATACAGCCCGTTCTTTGCTTGACGCTAACAGTGGAGTCGTGACTCCTCCCCCTGAAAACCCGAATTTGCTGAATCTTGGCAAAGCAGCTAATGTAGCCACGGGGCGTAATCCAGGTACAAACCAAGCCCAACCACCTCCGGTACAACCCCAGCCGCAAATCTTGCCGACGGGGACGGGAAATAACTTTTTCTTCCAGTACCCTCACATCGGGTTAAACAATCAGCAGCGCTTGCTTCTGTTAGACGGACAACCGGTACTTTTGGACCCATATCAGCAAGCACTCATCGCTCAAACGCTTAATTACGACGTTGTTCAACCGGGAGTTGGCGCAGTTCCTGTTGCCGCGCCTGTTGCGCCTGTTGCGCCGGCAGTTGCGCCACAGCCAGTCAACGCAGCAGGATTTGGCGGCTTACCATTTCTGGGTCGCTAAGTTTTAAAGTTTTCAGACAATTTGTGATTGGGTGCACCGAATCAGTCTTACTTAAGGCAAGTATAAACGAGACTACGTGAAACACTGCTTCAAGTTGAAGCTTAAGCAGTGCAGACTTGAAATCAATCAACTGTTGCTGTTACTATAAATATTATTTGCTGCTAAAAGGTCAATGATGCTTTTAGCATTTGAACAAAATTAACGGATCTATTGCAGCCAATGTTAACAAAATAACCGTAGTTTTCTTAAGTATCCACAGTTTTTACTTTTTTTACGTTTTTCCTACTATGGTTTAAAAATTTACGGACAATAAAACTCAATAAATTATTTTAGCGCTAGACTGAGTTGGTCCACCCACCCATTGTGGCAATATTATTGTTGTATATTTAATATCATGATTAAATTTGTTTCTACTTGCTTTAGTATTGATCTTTAGTTTTGATGTAAGCTAGTGGCATATTGAAGCATATAGTCTGCTAGCGATGGCAGAGCTTTCTGTAACGAATGTGCTGCCCTCCATTCATTTTAAAAAACACTTATACTCAATACTTATTTACCTAATACTTATTAAAAATGCTTAGTACGAAAAAACCCAGCTACATAATTTTTCATGTGGAAATTTATCGTCAAAATTGTTTAAATAGAAATAGCGGTGACTAAGTGGCGTACTTTATTTTTAGCTTTTAGTTTTGTCGGTTAAACGGACATAAAAAAGTATAAATCAGGTCACATTAACAAAGACGACAAAGATTTGCAATAATTTTCGCACTCTTAGAGTTGATTTCATAAGAGGTGGTTTAACTAAACCATGGTTTTGCGTACGTTTTTATGATTTGCACATGTTATGGCGAGTAGCTTAGATATTTGTAAAAAAGTTACAACACTAAATGACTGCGTGAATTCCTGACTGCCTCGATTAAAGCTTCGATTAATGCCTGCAGTCGCATTTGTCCTCTGTTTCAAGATTCTCACACGACATTCTTCTAGGAAAAACAACGCCACCAAATTATGCAAGTACAATCTGTTTGAGAACTCAAAATTTGAAAACTATACCCACTTCACGCTGATTGGCTAAGCACTAAAGCACTGCCAAAAATGTTTGACAGTGCCAAACATTCAAAAGCACTTTCAAAAGCACTAAAGCACTAAAGCACGAAGTATTAACCGGGAAAGTACATTTTCAGAAACACAAAGCACTAAAGCGCTAAAGCACGAAGTATGAACCGAAAAAGCACTAATTCAAAAGCACAAAACACAAGAAAGAGCACTATAGCACGAAGTATGAACTGACAAAGTACATGTCAAAAGCACAAAACACTGAAGCACAAAAGCACGAACCGAGAGAGCATAACTGCAAAAGCACAAAGCACAAAAGCACTAAAGCAGGAAGTATGAACCGGTAAAGCACAAAACACGAAGCACTAAAGCACCAAAGCAGTAACTAAAGCACCAAAGCACTAAGCACGAAGTATGAACCGGGCTTACAGAAAATTTTAAACAAAACACAATGATTTATGACGGAAAAAATTGACGTTTTTTTATTTTACAGAGCATAAAACATTCAAGGCAATTTAAAAGTTTTAACCCAACCTTGACCTTTTTCACCATAAAACGAGTTTTTTTCAATTTCTTTTAATTTATCGATTCATTTATCATTTATCCAAGTCTTCTTTTCTGCACTTAAAGAATACAGATGCATTCAACGTTATTTATTCACATTATGAGTTGAAAAATTGTACTGACTGAATTCATAGAATGATATGGTAGATCAGAATTAAACTGCATTCCATTTAAAAGCAATTAATTTCAATTGAAAGAAAATTGAAAAACTGTCACACAATCAGTTTTATAAGTCGAGCAGAATTCGGAGTATTGTAAGTTATAAACTCTAGAATTAGCTACAGAGATAATTTTAGATTCAACCCATTTTTCCGGGTTGATTCGTAGCGAATCGAAAAGTTAAAAATGTAATTGGGCAATTTTTGCTTGAAATGTCAGTCTGAGAGCGTGTGTTAAGCCTGTTTCACACGATGGGGAAAACGTGTGGGGTGCCCCTTGGGGTACCCCATGGGGTGCCACATGGTGCCACATGATGCCCCTCGGGGTGCCCCGAGGGGCACCATGTGGCATCGTGTGACACCCCATGGGGTGCCCCGAGGGGCACCATGTGGCATCGTGTGACACCCCATGGGGTGCCCCGAGGGGCACCATGTGGTATCGTGTGACACCCCATGGGGTGCCCCGAGGGGCACCATGTGGCACCATGTGGCATCGTGTGACACCCCATGGGGTGCCCCACGTGGGGAAAATCAGTATCGCTCGCCGTGCGTTTTTCCATGTGGCACCACATGCGACAGCCAATTAGTAAGCACTGTTGATGATCACGTGACTTTATACAAATGCTTAAAGGACAATTTTAGGGCTTAAACTCAATCATTTTAGTTAATTTTTTCACATTTGGTTAGTCTATTACGGCTTTTACGAATACGTAGCTCATGAATTATATTTAAGTAAGCTACAAAATTTAAATAATTTTTATAAATTCTTACACGTAATTTATGCCCAAGGCACATATCACATATGTCAAAATTCAATGTAATACCTTCGTAAATACTTAGTATTTTGACCGTACGCGCCTAAAATTTCAAACTCCCGCGCGTTCATGCCCCATCGTGTGAATACGTTACCCCAGGGGAATCCCCGGGGGACACCACACGGTGCCACATGGTGCCCCTCGTGGCACCCCATGGGGTGTCACACGATGCCACATGGTGCCCCTCGTGGCACCCCATGGGGTGTCACACGATGCCACATGGTACCCCGCGGGGCACCCCTTGGGGTGTCACATGGGGTGCCCCACGTGGGGATTCCCCACGTTTTTCCCCATCGTGTGAAACAGGCTTTACACTTGCACTATTAAGCTGGGCGTTGCTGAGAGTTGTGGTAAGGTATCGCGACCTTTGACCCTTTGACATCAGCTTTTTTCAATACGTTGATCTAACAGGTCTGTAACACTGTTGACCAATTCATGAGAGTTGGTTTCGTTCACTTGCATGAACTCCAAAACAACACGGCCGATTCGAGTTTTACCAAAATCGTCTTTTAACGTTTCCTTAATTTGAGATCCAAACATCAAATAGAGAAATGAATTGATGCCGCTGTTTAATATGGCTAAAATCGTCACCGTTTTTGTACAGTAACGGCGTGTTTGTATTTGAAAAGAATCGCATACACGGATATCCAGAATCCAAAGAAATATACAATCGCGATAACCGAAATTAACATTAGCTGTATCGCAAGCGAAATTTCACGGTTCAGTTTCAAGCAGTTAACAACCGTACGCTGTGTTGGATGGGTTCGGGCCCTACGAACACTCAAGAATAAGAGACAGTTAATCGTAATCATGCAAATTAATCCAATTGCAGATCCAATTTTGATCACCCAGTCAATTTTGTAACTACAAGATGTTTTCGTTGAATGGCAATCAAAAACCCAAGCATAGCCGTCAGGTATGTGCATATCACAGCCACACGCGTACATGGTAATTGTTAATGCAATAGCAGTTGCTAGTATAGCTGTCATGATAGCTATCAGCTTTCGGGGTGTAAAGTACATCGAATATGTGGTGAGCATACGTACAGCTAAAAGTCGATTCACGCCGATAGCCACGACTGTAAGCCAGTTAGTCCAACCCCCAACACAGTGAATTAAGGTCGAGAATGTAACGATACTCTTTGCGATTTTACGGTCTCCGCCTAACATTAGCGCCGTTGTAACGTATAAAGAGTAATTGAGTAGTACAGTCATATCAGCAGCGGCGAGAAAAAGTACAAAAGCGTAGAATGAGTTATTTAATAGATTCCAGTGACGAATTACGGTAATGACTACAAGAGTGTAAAGAGTAAGGGTTGACCACGTTAAACCGTTAATAGCAATGAGGAATGGAATTTTCGTGTTGTCAATAACAGTCGAGTTTGACATGGTTTAGTCTATCAAAATATTTTGGTTCTTGTAATTTCCCAGTAACACGGTAAATATATATTTGTTTAATACTGAAACATAGAAAACAAATTTGTATATTTCATCTATTAACACAGCAACTGTGGGCTTGCCATAGTTAAAGCCTAAGGGCCTATTCCTTTACCGGATTAAAGGGTTAATTATAATCGGACTAAACGGTTTAAAAATTATGCTGAAAAATGCCGTTCCAAAAATGCCTAAATGCTAAATGTTTAAATGCTAAAAATGCCTTTTAGCGCGCTGCTTTTTAATCGGACTAAACGGACTTAACTATGCACGCTAATGTTAAGCGTGCATGTTAAATCCGTTTAGTCCAGTGGTAGTTTTGGAATGGGGTAAACTAAAATTAAGCCGCTGACCTACAATTAACTCTTTTAGTCTATTTAGTCCGATTTGTCATTCCAAAACCTCGGACTAAAATAAGTCTAGTCCGTTTAATCCGGTAAAGGAATAGGCCCTAAGTAACAGACTACAACATTCGATGTATCTGATTTACACATTTGACTGTTGGCGTCGCAATCGAAAGTGTTTCTGAACCCATAAAAAATACTACTTTTGCGACCAACAAACTAAAAAATTACACATTACTTAATTAAGTATAGGTTTTGTTGTGCAACAGTAGAACTAAAATTTGAGCGCTAAATTTATAGATCAACGATTCGTAAGAAAACTATTAGTTGACTACAATAGTACCTAATCGTCCCACAGTTGCCAAATGGCTGCTACAGACATGCCAAGCTTAAAACTATCACCGGACCAAAAAAAAGCCAATCCAGAGGTTTTAGTTTTTTGCGCATAACTTCTAAAGAATTGACTAACTAAATGACTAGGTAAAGGAATGTGTTTTCAGTATCTAACAATGAATACCTTGATAATAACAAATATAAGTAGCTAATAAGTTACTAAAAATACCTCATAGACAGTGCTTTGCACTTTGCGCATCAAAATATTTTTATGAATGACAGCACTAAGCCTTATTAAGTAGAAATATCCTGGAAGACTTACTTAAGAATACCTACGAAAAAAGTAATCTCACAGTTTGTAATTTCCCTTGCAAAATCGGAAACAGGTAGCTGCGTCTAAACGGTACGGCAGTAGGCAAACTGAAAATTTTTAATAGGTTTTTAATAATTAAATAGCATATAAAGACACTTGTTTACTTACACATTATTTTTAAAATTAAAAACAGCTAAATTTATCGTGCAAACAAATTAAAGAGCAATTTCATTTTGAACGACTTTCCAAAGTAAGGCTTAAAATTTTGGGCATAAAGTTATTCATGATAAATAAATGTCGTCAACTAAAACAAACAATGTCATAAAACAAACAAAAACAAACTAAAACAACAAACAATGTCGTCATTTTTTTTGTTTTGTCAAAAAAATGTCAAACTGAAAGCGTCACTTGAAAATTACATCAACCTATGCTGTAATGCGCCCATAAATTGTACTGCCATAGAAAGCTAATAAGTTTTTAATTTACACTCTCTGTCTGAAGAAGTCCAGATTTGTATAAAAATGTGTATTGTTTTCCTGCGAATTAATGGAGCAACGCAACTTAGAGAACTATAGGTAGGTAGAAATCAGGATCATCACAAAATTATTTACACCGGCTTAACAAGCAATAGTTCGCTGCAAATGAAAATAGTAAGGTTATTGCAGTCATAGTTGACAAAAACAAAAACAGTAAGGTTTTTACAGTTCGTCATTTGTTAGTTGACAAAAACCTGTTGCAAGCTCATTTTCAATCCAGCTTAGTTCAGGTGCATTTACCAATATTGTTCAGGTCTTAATTGGTTGACTTTTTTGGGACGTAAGTGGTTTCGAACTTTCAAAGTCATGCTCGAACGGCTGAATACTAAATACAAGAATTGTGTTGTTGTCATGAATTGAAGATGAAACATGGAAACATGCCATGTTTTGTTTGGTATAGGAAACCAGCCAATCAAAAGTTGTGCTTGCGGACAGACGGACACTTACGGATGCAATTCTGGCTTAAAGCCATTTGTTAAAAAGTTAAAAAAAGAAATTATTTTCATTTTAACATTTAGCTGAAAGGCTGAATTGCACACCCTATTAAAACAACTAACCAACCCCTTAGACCCCAGCTCATACCTTCGTGTTTTGTGTTTTGTGATTTGTGTTTTGTGTTTCCACCAAGTGTGTTGTGCCTTTCTGTTCAAGTCAGAAATTTGTGTAAATATAGCATATTCTTTTAATTTAGGGCAAAGGCTTTGGCCTCACTTCCGATCCCGAAGGGTACAGCTGTGCGTACTCCGCCCTATTCTCATTAGCACGTAAAATGGTCGACGTTAGGATGTAACTCAGAAATAGGCTTACGAGACTTGAGGTAAGCACAGGTTGTGGTGTAGTGGTTAGCATTCTCGACGTCGACGCACCCTGAGTTCGAATTCTTGCTTCTTCAATCCCTTATCGCATTCAGTTTCTCATTAAACAAACATTATTAAAGTTTTTGCATTTTAGCGGATAATATGAGGAAAAACATGACTAATTCAACAGTGACAGATGAACGATGGCTTTTGAGAACTTCACAGGGCTTTTATTTTTGATGAGCAGCTTAATAAATCATAAAAGTTTTCCTGAGGTTCAAACTAATTACTGTCAGTCACAGCGGCGTCGCCTACACTAATTAGGTTAATTAATTAGTGTAAAAAACTAATTAATTAAATTGCGCAACCATTGTTGTGATCAGAAAACACAATGATGCAGCAAGATATAATTTAAGTTGCGCTACAGTAGATAACGATTACTGTAAAACTAAAATTTCTCAGAGTTTGACTGTAAATATGACAAACATTACAAGTAAGTACGGATGAAAAATACTGAATAGTCCAAACTCCAAATACGTTTAAACATCATATGATCAATTACAATACTTATAATGCAATCTTAATACTTATATTTCAAATCAACAACAAAACGTAGCGTTTCTCAAATTAAAAAAATGTCTCATATTTTTGAGAAAAATGACAATATTTTCATGAAGCTAGCGGTTCGTCCAAGTTTAAAAGTGGTATTTGGTTTAAAAGTGGTATATTAAAGACAAATCGGTAAGTGAAAATTTTAATAAGGCAATAAGGCAGTTACATCAAAATACAAAAATGGCAGTTAAACACTAAATTATGTACAGAAGGCTTCTTCCTGTAAAATTCTGTCATAAATTAGCCTTTGCTAAGTGTTTGCAGTTTCACAGTACAACGATTTTTTAAAGGTGACAATGAAATTTTGCAACAGTTTCAAAATGACACACATATTTTTCATTAGCTGTGATTTAAGCTTAAATTTTTAAATGAAGAATAATATACTAAAATGATAAAAAATTGATTATTTTGATTAGAGCTAAACGGCTAATTTATTAACTTTACTAATTAAATATCTACACACTTATAAGTCACTGGTTATTTTCCCTTTCTTCGCCTGATCTGATTGGCCCCGGTAAAACGTGGGGTTGCTGACCATGATCTGGAGGGGGCCCCTGATCATTATTTGGGGGTCCCTCCCGATTATTGGGGGGCCCTCCTTGGTTATTTGGGGGCCCTTCTTGATTATTGGGGGGCCTGCCCTGGTTGTTGGGGGGTCCCCCCTGATTGGGTCGCCGACGTCGTCCGTTGGGCCTCCGTCTTCGGGTTCCGGGCCGACGTCGGCGCTGCCCCGGTCTGCGTCGTCTCAGACCCTGTCTGGGCCGCCCGTTAGGTGGGCGACGAGGATTATCCGGATTAACGGGATTAACGGGATTATCGGGATTATTGGGAGACCCGTTATCCTGGGGACCGTTGAAATTGTCCTGAGGGGGGCCTTGATTTTGAGAGGGGCCGTTTTGGTTTTCTTGATGTTCAGGAAATTCCGGCCGTTGATCTGGGGGCGGTCCTTGATTTTCAGGGGACCCTTGGTTTTCAAACTGATCCTCATTTTGTAGACGACCTTCTTGGTTTTCTGGGAAACCCTGGCCTTGAGGAGGGGGGCCTCTTGGCCGGGGCCGTCGTCTTCTAGGGGGTTGTAAGGGCCGATCATTAGGTTCTTGATTTCCTTCCGGTCCTTGGTTATTAAATTCTTGGCCCTTATTTTCAGGAAATGGAGGTCCGTTGAAATCAGGTCGAGGACCTTGACCATTAAATTCTTCACCTTGGGGTTGTCCCTGAAGGTTTTGTTGATCTTGTGGAGGTCCCTGGAAGTTAGGCTGTGGACCCCCGAATTCGGGACGGGGCCCCACCGAGTCAGGAGGGGGTCCTTGAAAATTTGGATTTGGTTCCTGAAAGTCTGGACGGGGGCCCTGAAAATCTGGGGGCGGGCCCTGGAAATCAGGATTAGGTCCTTGAGGAGGCGGGCCCTGGAAGTTTGGACGTGGTCCTTGAAAATTAGGAGGGGGTCCTTGAAAATCTGGCGGGGGTCCCTGAAAGTCAGGTGGTGGTCCCTGAAAATTCGGAGGTGGACCTTGGAAGTTCGGCGGTGGGCCTTGGAAGTTCGGAGGTGGACCCTGAAAATTCGGAGGTGGTCCTTGAAAATTCGGAGGTGGTCCTTGAAAATTCGGAGGAGGTCCTTGGGAATTAGGGAATGGTCCCTGAAAATCACCAGGGGGACCCTGGAAATTAGGTGGCGGGCTTGGAAAACCACCAGGGGGTCCTTGAAAACTGCCCGGAAAATTGGGTCGAATTGAAGGTGGTCCCTGACCGCCCACAGTGGGTCCGACTGAACTGGGAATATTTGTGGGAAACAAGGGTCTCCCATCAAATCCCAGTTCGATAAATTCTCCATTGGGTCCAAGCCTGAGCAGTCGCCCATTAGCTGCCCTCAAAACCGGTTGACCGTTTGCACCGGTGAGAACCTGAACCGGTTCACCGTCCGGTCCGAACAGCGGTAGCGGTTGACCGTCGGGTCCCAAGGGTATTCCGGGACTTGGTGGCCATAAAGTGGCCGGCGCCCCGTTTCTTTCGAAAGGAATGATTTGCGGAACCGGCTTGCCTGACGGTAGCACAACCGGCATCGGCGTGGTGGACGCAGCAGCATTGATAATCCGTTGGACCGGTTTCACATCGATTTGCTGATTCTGGATAACCGCTAGTCGGGGTCTGGGGGTGGTCACTCCATCTGGAGGTGCGGTAAACCTCCAAAATCGTTCCAGATTCACCCGTTTTTCGTTCTCAACTGGTTTTGCGGTCGTTTCCGTTGAAGTAGTTTGAGTGGGCGCCACGATTCTGCGAGTGGTGGCGGGTCGACGTCGGGTTGTTGTGAGGGGGGGACTGGGGGTAATCCGGGGTCGGGGGGTTCCCCTTATTCTCGGCAGCGTTGTCGGAGCCACTGTGGTTGTCTGCAGACCCAAAAGGGCATTTATGTTTGGACGCTCAATTTCAGCTGCAATGGCTGGTCTTTTGGTGGTGGTCGGAATAACAGCTGAGCAGCAAGGCTTGGGCTGAGGAATGCTTTTTCTAGAAAAAATATAGATAAATAAATATGTAAGCATATAATAAGATAAGAATATTAACAAAAACACGAATGAATATACATTATTTTTTCCTGTTTTCTGTTTTACTTATGTTATTCTCCTATAACATCAACTACCTATACCACAATCTTGAATTCAGAAATGAGCAAAACAAAAATTGTAAACAGTCTTTAAACTAATATATAAAAAATGTGCAAAAAGTTATTTCTCGACAGTATATACTGGTTCAATGATCTTTTTTACAAAACAAAACTTGAAGTGTCATTTCGGAATCTCAAATAATATTATATTTCGAAGTCTCAAATAGGTAATATTATAAATACCGTGTCGGACAAGTAGCTCTGTTTTCGTTGAGAACAGTCTTGCAAACGTTGTCTTCTTGGTTCAACAGGTGAATGCCTTGCCCGCTCTGGATCAGGTGGAAACCCTCGGTGCAGGCCACAGGGTTTTCTAAAAAAAGAATAAAAAAAAATAATAAATAAAGAATAAACTTTAACGAAATAGAAAAGCATTATTTCAGTTCCTACATAATTTAATAGGGGCTGTTGACACATTTGGATTAACGGTGATTAAATTAACTTGACTAAGTGCAAATTACTCAACGCAGAAAATTAGTAGTTTATGCACGTTTATAAAAATTTGCACGTTTATGCAATTAACAAAGACGAGTAACTGTGTCTATCTGGAAGAGTTACCACGATTCAGTGTTGAGTAATTACAGTGAATTGAGTTAACCTAATCTAGTTAATCCGAATTTGTGGAGAGGCCGCAATAAAGGTAGTTAATATTAGATATCTATGATCACTAACTTTTGTTTGTGGTTTTGTTGTTTGTATGTTTTCATCGTGGTTATTTATTTAAGGTGTTTATTGTGAATATTTTAGAATCAGCTATGAACTTTATGGCAGGTTCGATAATATGATACTCGATTAGCAGCTACTTGCTTGCTAAAATGCTCTTGATGCTAAAATTTGTTCTTTTCGAATCGAAATAACGTTCTGTTTTGTCTCACTAGTCGAACTTTTTGGTCAGACTGTAAGTATACATGCCACAACAACATTTTGAAATGATATTTCAAATGATCTGGTACGTGTATTCCAGCCAATTCTTACCGAGCAGCAAAATGGTAGTCTGCTGGTTGAAACTGAAGCTGGGCACGGAATCGATGAGATTGTGGCTCAGATCGAGCATCTGGAGGTTGGGCATCTGGGCGAAGGCGAAGGGACGAATGGCTCGGAGATTGTTCTGGGCCAGCGAGAGTTGCCGCAGAAAGGGGATGCCCTGAAACAGAAGATTAACTAACAATGTTGTAAATAAGAAGGTAAGGTAAAGGTAAAGCTAAAGGTAACCCGCGGATAAAGAACTATCCTTTGGCGTGTCCGCCCTCGGGTGCGGTGCTCATCTCCGTTACAAAGCCCTGGAGCGTCAGGGGCGCCACTTCAAGAGTTACTACACCCGTGGAGGGGGGGCCAGCCCCTCAAGGCATATGCCATACACGGACCCCTTTTACCTTCCCACGTTATTGTGGTACCCATTCACCGACCAGTTGAGGATGGACTGCTGGTTTTGCAGGAGCAGCGTGGCCCTCATCTCTTGCTCAATGAGACTACGTATAACCGAGTAGTTATGATTCGATCCTCCAACCTTAAAATTAGAAATCGAACACCGTAACCACTCGGCCACACTGGCCGAGAAAGGAGGAAGTAAGAAACTGTAAATAAGAAACAGGATCAGAGAGACAATTTCGCGTTTTGAAATCTTCTTGTATTATTTCATGCAGAAATACAGGAATATGACACAATTATTTTGGATTTGGTTTTGTATACATACTGCTCGACATCCAAATCTCTGTTTAACGACACTTTATTATTTCCACTGCTATTATGTTAGCGCACAAAACAACCGGCATTAGGTTGCACTAGTGTAACTTAGCTTCCATCACATTTTGAGGTGAAAGTTTGACAAAAGTGTTGTAAAGGAGAAGTAGGGACCAGAGATGCACGGGGTGAATCGGCGAGGGGGGTGCCCGACCCCTGGCGGAAGGGGGGGTGGTCCCTAGTTCTGTGCATTTTCGGCGACAGCCGAAAATTTTTCAGAATTTTTCGATTTTCAATTCATTTTTTGGGTACTGTTTTCGCCGCAGGCGAAAATTTTTTGCAATTTTTCAACTTTTTACGCATTTTTGGGGCACTTTCTTGGCCATAAGAGGGGGGTGAGGGGTTGAGGGGGGGAGGGTGCCGGATGTCTGAGGGGGGGTGCCGACCCCGCTCAGGGGGGGGGGGTGGATACCCCCACCTACCCCCCCCATGTGCATTTATGGTAGGGACTACGATACTAGGGGGCTGTGTTAGTGTGTTGTGGTTACTTGTTAGCGTTTTGGATGCCAAAGCGATCGGGTTCCAATTTTTTTTTGAAAATTGGGCGTTCGGTTTCTTTCAACATTAAATCAGTTCGAAACAGCATTATCGTTATCGAATCGATGCTGACTGGTATACCTAACTCTCAGTTGTCATGTCAATAACCAGAGGGGAATTTTTGTTCCTTCTAGAGAAGGAACTATTGTTTTGAAACTAACTGTTCGCAGCGTTAAACGCTGCTGAGCAGGCTGCATAGCCTATATGTTTTGTGTGTGTTTTCAGCCTGGGAGTTGGCTGCTGATTTTTGTCTGCGTATATGCATAAAAATCAATAATCGATGTAGAGTGTTGTAGTGTACTTTTTCAGCCTCGGCACCGTAATGTTTCACCAGCAGTATATAAGAGCCCCTGGATAACACTGTTTATCGCTTCTTAGAGCTGATGTGCTCAGCTCAGATCAAAGCGTAATTTGGGCCGAATGGCTCGCTGCAGCGGGATGCTTAACATCCTGCAGCACTTTTTTGTAAATGACGTACATACGTAGTAGGGTAAGTACCTAAGTTATGCAATGTAGTGTACAGCAGGGGAATAGATACAATTCAATTAAACTTGAAAGGTAGACACCGGGGAAGGAACATTGCCCCTTTTGGGGCCTACTTGTTACTATACGACAATAGCATTAAAATGACCCAGGGAAGATTCAAACCACCCTTTCTGAACCAGACTAGCGTTTTTTTTTTGATAGAAACTGACATCTAACACATTTGCTTAGTAGTAGTACAAATACATAATAACAAAGCTCTATAAAATAAAACCACTTTAACATTAACAAATTAACATTAAAACATTAACAAATAATAAACAAACAGGCACAAAATCAATTGATTATTTTTGGAACCAACCTGAAAAGTTTGCTGAGAAACGGAATTCAAGCAATTGTTTCCCAACATGAGTAGCAAGAGGGGGCTGCCACTGAAAGCACCAGGTTGAATATCGGTAATCATGTTCCCTTCCAGATTGAGTTGCATTAAATGCTCCATACTGGAAAAGGTTCCCCCTGGGATTTCGGCAATATTGTTCCAAGAAAGGTCGACGATTTCCAAAAAGCGAAACTGCTGTAGAATGTTTGGCTCAATGGATGTCAGCTTATTTCGATCCAAATATAAGTAGCGGAGATTGGGTATATTAGTAAAGGCCTGCTTATGAATGGTTCTGATCTGATTGCCCGATAATCGAACCATAATCAATGAAAGCAGATTCATGAATTCCAATTTCTCCAAATTGGCAATTCGGTTGTCTTGCAAATGCAATGCCAAAAGATTGTCGAAACCGCGCAATGCTTGAGCCGGAACATCTTGCAAACAGTTTTGGTCCAAAACCAGGGACTTAAGCGATTTTTTGATCCCATCAAAAGCGTTAACAGACATTCTGCAAACTTGATTGCAGCCTAAATTCAGTTCGATTAAACTGCTAACATTACGGAACGCTGCTTGATAGATATTACCGATATTGTTGCATTTTAAATTCAGGGTCAAAAGGTTGCGCATTCCACTCAAAGCGTTAGTAGGGATTTCAGTCAGTTTGTTATGTGCCAAACTGAGGTACAGCAGCGAAAATTCAAGACCTCGGAAAGCATCTTCGTGAATTTTTCGAATCCGATTATTATCCAACTTCAGGCTTTTGATCCGCAGATTACGGAATGCCCGAGGTCCAATCTGAAAAACAAACTTAAATATTAATAAAAAAACAAGCATACCCTTGACCAATACCAAAAGAATAAACCTTTACTTTGAAAATACAAAAATTCTAAAATAGAACATTCTAAAATTATAAATATTCTTTAGACTAGAACATTCTAAAATCGAAAAAGTATGGGAATCCTATGATTGCTTGATAGCAGATCTTATAGGGGTCACACTTCTTATGTTAGAGTTATGACTAGTCATAGAATATTTTATGCAAAATATATCTATATAATTAAGAACTAATTAGTAAATTCATTTTGACATGTATTTAAAGGCAAAATGTTTAAATAAGCTTACCGAAAATTGACCTTAATCATCCATATAATGTGGTCAAATTTGCCTCTGAGCAACCAAAGAAACACCAATTTTTGCGATTTTTTCGTAATAATCGGCGATATTTAACCACTTTTGAGCAGATTTCGTGGACCCTGCCCCACGGATCCTCCATTTTGGGGGAGAATCGTCCCATCTCTTTCTCACATCTATGCCCTTAATGTTAATCATTATTTTAAATGATTTCAGTGATTATTCTGACCTCAATAATATCGGCATTCATGATGGACAATTGTCTGATATCGATATTGGCAGTCTTGAGTTTTTCGACCACCTCAGGCCCCTCTGGCCCGTCACAGTCGATCACGGCTCCATCGATGTAGTTGAAGCAGGTGCAGGCTGAGCTCTCCTGTTTGCTTACCAGCCAAGGAGGGCAATACTGACCGCTCGCTACAGAAAAGAAGAGTAATGGGAGGGAGAGGCGCCACATTTTGTAGCTGAAATAAAAATAAGATAGATATATTTCGGCTCCGTTCGTCACTTTTCGCGATGAAGCTCATACGCCGACGAGGAGGGAACTTTTTTTGCACAGTACTGTATGCTAAGCCGAAGGTTGATCACAAACTTAACCACCGTTACGTGCGATTGAGTTTTGCTTAGCGACTACGAGTTGTTTGTTTGTGAATAGAGGCCTACAAAATGCAAGTGAATTAGCTTAGCTTAGCTTACTTTGTAAATTATGGGTATGCAAATGCTTGCATGGTACTTAGCAAAGACTAGGTAGCGTATGTATCTGAACTGATTTAGTCGGATTATTCTAAAATTGTCCAACCGGGCCAAAAAATTAAACTTCATATTCGCAATAGTCTCGCCTTTTTTGACTGATCAAGCTTTTGTGAACTATCCTGGAAAATGTTTAATTATGTGGGAATTAATATTGACGAAAAACAAATTTGACGTCGAGCTAATTAGCTTTAAAAGGAAGTAAAAGTAAAAGCTAAGATTTCCAGCAGATTTCCTAAGATTTCCTGCAATTTACTGGACTCCTAAATGTATCTGAATCACTTCACTAACATACCTACCTGAAATGTCGCAAATGAAACTGTAATTGAAAAGCGTATTGAAAATTTCAAAAAGATCGGATCTTAGCTTGGCAGTTTTTTTTGAACAATTCGACTACTACAGTAATAAGTTGGTATTTTAGTTTGGTCCTCAGTTACAAAATAAATAAATTCAAGTCAAGTTCATTAAATCAAATAAGGCATAGCCATCTATTTTAGATATTAATAAAATTATAATCCTGTTAGTTAGCGCAACAATTTATAATCAGATTAACACGATTTAACGATTTTTTTACAAAAAACGCGCGAATCAGCAAAAAAGTCAGTTTCTAAAAAGCGAAAGTTTTCACTAGCACAAAAGGGTAGCGTGTCACATCACATTGTAGCCTTCAAAATAGGCTAATCAGTGCTAAAAAAGTACAAAAATAGCGCCGACATTGATGATTTAATCTGACATAGCATAATAACATCAAATGTAGTTTTATGAAACGCGGCTAGCGAAGTAAAGCGCAGCCCCTCAGATTGGAAAGTAAAAGTGTTGTTGTTTGTAAAGATGGCCTAACACGGACAAATAAGTAGTTTAAATAATTGTTGATGTTTAAATATTGTAGTAGATTTCGACTGTAAATTTAGTGTGGGGGGAATGCCCCTTACAACGACCCAATTTTTGCAAAAGTTAGGTGACATTAAAGTTTGATTACTAAACTTTCGGCGAAGCTATATGCGCCTATATTCCCAGTGTGTCACGCAGTCTATCTTGACGCAGCGCTTTAAAACGCCATTTTTATGTGAAATGTTTTCAAACGCAAAATTACCTCGGAGTTGAACTTGAAAATTGCTAAATATTTCTGATTAAATACTGTTATTTTCAGTGCAAGTCAGTTTGCTTGTAGGCCACTAGTTCAACAGGGGTGGATCAAATCACACCCGAATGACTAATCGTACAGTTATACGCAGTTTGGCTTTTCTATGAAAACAGTCATCAATTCAGAAGTACTATAAAGCCTGACCATGAGTTAATTTCGAGTACCAATATAACCAAATGTCAAAAACAGTTAACATGCCGTTTAAATGAATGTAGGTTACTGAGTTCAAAGCTCAATGTGATGCATATGTTACAACAGTAATAATACAACAACAACATGTAATATACTAATATATACAAATGATAAATATTTATAATATTAATGATAAAAATATGATATTTGATATTTGACAATGATATCTATTTGTTATGATAATGATAAATACTATAACATACCTAATTGTTATGATAATGATAAATACTATAACATACTATAAATGAGCCAAGCTCGTGTATTATCGACTTTAAATAAAATTATTATTATTATTATTATACTAATGAAGCAGGCTTTACTGAAAATTTTTTTGTGACATATAATCCGGATTATGCGTTATCTAAAACTTTTGCCTAAAGTAATTGTATAAAATTAAATAGCCTTGTAATTGAAATGTAATGCAAGTATTAGCCAACATCAATTTTTTTGTTATTATATTATTCAAGATTTAAGGTTTAAACACCAACCGTGTCTCTACAGGGTTAACCTACAGACAATGCCGAAGAACTGTGGCACAATCTTAACACCTTACACCTCAGGTTCGAAGTGGCAACTACACAAAGAAAAAGATTTCATCCTCAAAATCGGCTACTTGAGTAAAAAGATTTGGAAGTATAACCGCTTGTTTCCACAAAAGCGCTAACAACCACTACACGACAACCCCAACGTATGACCAGTGACTACCACAACAAAGTCTTAAAGTCCGGTTCATACTTGTCCGTAAGTGTGTCTTTTTGTCCGTACTAAGCAGAAACCTTGATCCGCTATTACCAAAAAATGGAAAGCTTTTAACAGATTATTTATGATGAGCTAGCCTAAATAATAGGTTCTGTGGCCTTTTTTAGTGTTGGCTTACGGACAGTTCCTCACAGACACGGACGCGGAAATAGGCGGTAGGCTACTAATTTTCTCATGACTTAGGATCATCCTATTCGGTAAAAAACAAAACACTAGGTATCATACAACCGTTAAATATTTATTCCATAACAAAACATGCATAGCTATACAAGATGATAACATCAAAACAATGAAGGCAGTATGGCAGAATTACATAATAACAAAAATGATAAACCCAAAAACAGATTCAGACTTCTGGAAGAAATGTTATTTTAGACTGCATTTGTTTGTCAATCGCTACATTACAAAAGGTACATAGCGTAACAGATGCGTTGACCAATGACTAAATAATAAGAAACATCAGTAAAAAAAGAACATTTACCTACCTTTTGACACATTCTTGCTCAAAATTGTTTAACCCCCTCTCAAACTTTAGTGACTTTACAAACTTTACAGTCACAGTCAGTTTTTACAAAAAACAGCTGAAATCACAAAAAACCCACAACTGGCACTTGGTTACAGGACTCGTTACCGGAATGTTGCACACACACAATACACACCTAGCTTTTCAAACTGTCGTGCAAAGAAAGTGTAATTCCTTAGCAACGTAGCTTCCGCTGTTGTGTGCCTTCATTTCTAAAATTTACAGACGATATATTTTAGCATCCTTTATCGATGGCAATGCCTGATTTAACTTACTTTAAACAGTATATAGTTGTTTTTGTTAAAACTGACGAGGTAATAAACAGCAAGTTACTAATTAATAATACTTTGCTTGCTAACTTGCTAACATTCGCTTATTGCTTAGCAATGCATCAATAATTGCATATATACTAAAGTGTGTTACGCAGAGAATCTACGCGCCTGTTTAGCAAAACTTTCAACAGATAGCTCGAAACCGACAAGGGCATATGCCTGCTCTAGAAGACTGGCAGACAAGTTAGGCTGTCACTCTCTTTGCATGAACTGAGACATTATTCATTCTCTCAATAATGTTAATCATTTTCCAATCACTTTATTGTCACTATTTGAAAAGAAAACGAAACTGTAAGTCTTGTTTTCTGTCAGGGGAACATAACTTTCCATGACACCCCTGAAAGGTGTAGGTATCATTAGTTAATTTGCTATGTTGGTTAACATGACGACGAAACAAGTTGAATCAGGCTGAGACTGTTTTGACCGTTACCAAGCAACTCGCTGATAACAGCATACGCTGGCCTTGTTCTCATCTTGTATTACTTAATGCTGCATAGTCCACATATTCTTCAAAGTAGATTTGAATATTTATGTTTACAGGAATTGATTTGAGTTAGCACTAATAAGTAGTTGAATTTGTCTCTTAATTTTTCGAATTGAACTAAAGTTTGACCAAAAACTGCTGGATCAAATGAAACAAAAAGCATGTGATTTTTTACGCAAAGTTTTACGCAAAGTTTTTTACGAATTGCAAGCATCCAGAGTAAGCGAGTCATCATAAAGACCACGTGTTTTGTCTCAGGGTTCCGCAATTTCTGATCTGATCTTGTAAAGAATATTTTCTTTAATCTAAAAATATTGAAATTTAGCACTGCTATGAAACTTTATTGGGAAGAATCTAAAGTGTAACCAATTTTTGTTTGATCAAGAGTACATAATAGGATTATGTACTCTTATTATAGTACTCATGGTCTGATAAATCAACTACGCAATAGAGTTCTAAAAAATATTCTGTAGGTATATTTTATTCTACATATTTATTTGTATTCTTTATTCTCTATATTTAGATAAATCCACTTTCAACACCTGAATTTACAGTAACCATGATTGCCTGTGAGAAAATAAGCTGGATCGTAGTAACCATATTGCTACTGTTAATGCTGATTTTCCAAATAGTCATGATAATCAGCCATTACCTAAGCTATCCAACTGAAACAGTGGTTAAAGAAGAATATAAACAACGTCTGGCATACCCCAAAGTCCTTATTTGTCCTGTAAACCCATTGACAAACGAGACCTATCTAGAAAGCCTGCCACCTGCCTTGGCCAGCTACCTAACCTCCTTAGCAGCCCCCTCTTCGATTGCGTACGGTACCGCTCACAAGGTGGAAAAGTGGGACGACGAAAAGTGGGACACAGCTCACAAGCTGTTTACGGAGCGGTTTCCTAACGAAACTCCTTTGACCGCTTATGAGAAAATGGGCCTGCCTTGTTCCAAACTGGTCACCGAATGCACGACTTTTTTACGGCTCAGTTCAGCCGTTCATCCTCCTTCCGGATCCCACGATTGCTGTCGTTTTGCTGCAACTGTTCCCACATTTTACGGCCTCTGCACTTTGTTAAACCTTGATCAAGCCCTCCCAGCAAGTGGCATTGTGGGGACGGCAGGCAGTGTTATGCTTAAGCTAGCGGTGGCGCGTGATAGCGATAATCATCAATATTTCCTGAGTGTGGTCAACCAGTGGCAGTTTTTTCCCGCTGAAATAATACCCATTGGCAGTGGCACTCATTATTTAGCCACCCGAAAGATAATGTACTCTACATTAGGCGCTCCTTATGGACGAGGCTGGGATGATAATTCCACTGGGGAGATGGAATCCGGCAAAAAGGCTGTATCGGAGGTCCGAGAAAATCACAATTTGCTGATGGGCACTTTGCGGGGGGATACGGAAACGAAGGGGGATTGCTGGGGACTTTGTTTGGTGAAAATTGCCCAGGAGGAGTGTTCTTGCACCCCCCTGTACGCTCCGTACGCTTGGCGCCGGTACGACCCTCACTCAGAGTCGGAGGCTTCGTGTACCGGGAGGCAAAGTCACTGTGTCAGTCAGCTCCTGATCAGACAGCGGGTCCAGAGTTGCGCCAGTCAGTGCTTGTCGGCGGGGGGTGTGCGCATAGAATATGACATCTCAACCACCGTGTCCCCCCCTGAAGAATATGAAGGATCTGCCAGTACGGTTTTGCTCTATTTCAAGACACTCAGTACGCTTTCGCACGAAGAGTACGCCAGTTGCCCAATTGTCAAACTATTCAGAGAAATCGGTATCCAAGTCTGTATTTGGTTGGTCATATTCCTAATGCTGTATGGCTTGGTCCAGGGAATAAAGTATTTAGTGCGATGTCACAAGCAAAAGTACGACACGAAGATGTACTGATAACAACTGGCTCACTCAATGATACCAAGAGCACATAATGGGACTAATACTACTATAATCCTGTTATGTACTCTTGATGATACAAGACGGGTCGTGTGTAACAAATGTACATAACTGATTAATATTGAAATATCAGCGCCATTCTTTTAATAATTTTTTCGGTCTCCACTTTCAATCACATTTACTTTTACTTTTGACTATACTTCCACTACTTTTGGGCGATACAATATTCATGGTGATTGTTGTCGATGCTTGTGTGTCCATAACTGTAGAGTTGTAGTAAGAGTATCTATGTGGTACTGTGGTACGAATAAATAAGAAATACATAAAAATATGCCACACTATTTAGTTGCTAGCTGGTAGATGTGCTAGATTTTTTCACTCCATCAGCTAAGCTCACTTTTAGTTTAGTTTTCAGGTGCTTTTACTTTCTTGTGCTTGACTTCTGAACAGGCCCTTAGACGTCAGCATATGAGGATTGAGTAATAAAATGCAAATTTATGTTTTGCTGAAAGTTCAGTTGAGCTGGAAGCACTATTTCATCAAATCTACAAAATTCGCAACGAATCAGACAATATTTCGCAATGAAATTATGTGCAAAACACTTGAAAACGCACGTAAAACCATAGTTTAGTAAAACCACCTTCGTGAAATTCACCCAGAGGGCAGAGTGTCTCATTCTTTACAACCCAAACGTTACTCTAATATCTTTTAAAAGTCAGAATCGTGAGCCTAAAACCACCAATACCAAGGTCTATTCAAAAAGTATGAGCCACGGTTTCGGCCAGCGGTCAAGTGTTGTCCCGAGGAAATAGTGTGGATCGATTCGGGCCCGTGGTAGCTTCCCGACTGGTATCCGCTAACCGTGGATCCGAGCCTCCGAAAATCTTCCTCCTGTTCTTTTTGCTTTCTATGCTGGTGACTGATGAAATAACGCATGACTAACAGCAGTAGGACGGTTAGAATCAGAATACCGAGGATTATACCTGGAAATAAAAGTAGAAAATAGTGGCACTTTAACAGCCATTGTGTGACCATGTCAAATTTGTTCATGAAATAGAACATCGTAACTAAAGTTTGGCCAAAAAATGTTGAACACTGCGAAAAAACAGGTGGTGTGATTTTAGTAGCTTATCACTCTACTGTTGGTGGCGGAACTTTGCGCCTTATCCAAAATTGGATTTAACGGATTAGATAGAAATTATTTTTCTAATAGCGCAGCCCAAAATGAAAAAAGCCGGCTGAAATTTTGCCCCACATGGCTCACATACAGTACCTCGGTGTGTGCCAAGTTTCAATAAATTATGTTTAACTGACGCTGCGTTATTGACGAAATAAAGTTAAATCCAATCCGATAAATCCAAATTTGGATAAACCCTTTTGTTAATTTCGTAATGAAATCACATGTTTTGCTTTTGTTTTGCTCATCGATCCCATTTTTTGTGAGACTTTAAAAACTATGTAATCATGGTGTGCATAGATCACGTGCTCGACCAAGATTCTTTCGCATGATTGAATCTTTTTTATTTTAGTCAGACTAGACTGTTTAAAAATCAAGCATAAAGTCCAATCCTTTCATAAAATTGCATCGGTCCGACTCAAGAATTCATTTCCTTGATTTCAATACATCAAAAAACCCAAACTGACCCAAAATAACCGCAGCCAAGCTGACTCCACTAAGTTTAGTTTTCCCGCCTGGTCTCAAGGGTTCGGGTGGTTTCGGACCCCCCGGGCCATAGGTGGGTAGAGGCCCGTTAGATTTCGAGTCCCGCAGCGGAACCTCGTGTAATTCCGTGGGCAGTTCACAAGAAGAGGGAGCGTAACCAGGAGCATCGATTACGATATCATTGTTGGCCAGTAACCAATCGATTAACCAGTTTAGCGAATCGTCACAGATCCACGGATTATCTGAAACAATCTGCCAAAATAACAATTTTGTAGGCGCAGGACATTATCGAACCAGGGCTGCTGGCGCCGACGTCGAGAACGTGCGAAGTACGCGCCGTGCTAACGACAGCCGCAAACCTCAAGGGCCGTAATTCTTGTTTGCAAGACTAATTTAATGCGTACAAAACACATCTCCATTCCCCAGATACTTATTATTGCGCCGATTTGCATGAGTGTCAGTCAGAGCAGCGAGGTAAATAAATACTACCCTTTCAGTGTTACTTAACGCTAGGATTTCGACCTGCCCAAACTAATGCATGAAACGACTCCAAACAAATATAGTAAATACGCAGGGCCTAGCAAAACTTGACAAAACGAGTTTAGCAAAGCTTGAACAAAAAGTTGCATCGGCCGGGAATCGAACCCGGGCCTCCCGCGTGGCAGGCGAGAATTCTACCACTGAACCACCGATGCTACACTATTATTTGTATACTAACGTCATCATGTTTTTGAAAAGTTTCTAATCAAAACTTAAAGTATGTCAGCTTGCTCTCGCATCCAGCTCTTCATACATGCACTAATCAACTATATTACATTGCGTGAACATATGTTCAGAAACTGTACGAGCAGTGCAACGTTATGATGCAACATTGCTGGTATAAAGTCAGTTCCGTCAATTTAATTTAATCTTATAATGTTAATGTCAACAATATATTAATTGATAGAGTGATTTTTTACATCTATATCAAATTATTAACATTTTCATGTATCACCAACGGAATATAACCCCCCCTCCCTATTACTGGCGATTTTGGCGATAGGTGCATTTTGCCTGACTTTCGTCCAATATAGCTGAAATAGCCACAGTGATAGCTGCGACAGAATGCTGTTTATACTTTATCGCCGTGGCTATCGCGGCAATAGCGAAATTGGTTAGTAACATATGTACCAATTCGCTCGGATCGCACACGTATTTCACAATGATTCATAGAGAATGGTAATTTTGGCACTTTTAAGGCGTGGAGGCCTTTGTTGCGGGGATGGAGGTTTACTGTAAGCATGAGCTATAGTCTATAGTAAGGGGGCCACACTGCTATAATGCTGCTGTCGGGACGGTGTGTGTTAATTGATGCTATATCTGTATGACATGAGGGTCATTAGTTTCCACTTAACTACAATAAGGGGGGTATTGTCTCGTTTAGTTGGTGACACGTGAAAATGCAGCCAACGTTACAAATAGATAACAAATTTGATAAATTAGGTACTAAAATAGCAATATCAGTGTTTCAATGACATTATAACTATTAATAATTTATTTACATTTATTAATATTAAAATTAAAAATTTCTTGTTTATTCACTAACCATACAAATACAGCACTCTAGCTTGTGGTGGACTAGTTCGCAGAAAGGAATTAGTAAAAGCGTCCTCCGGCATCGTTTCTAGCTTGTTTGAACTCAAATCGAGATGACGCAAACTGGCCAAATTGGAAAATGCGCCATGGTCGATTAAAGTTAGCTCATTTCCTTTCAAATCCAGGGAATTCAACCGACTCAGGCTTTGAAACGTGTCACGACGAACTCTGAAAAACATGACATCATATCTATAGAAACAAATCAATCATTTACTGCGAGTGTCATATCAGAACAAAACGGTTTTGGAATTGCGCTATCTCACTTTAGTGAAACTTGTCGACGTAAATGTTTCACAGAAGCAGTTACTTCACGACCAGGGGCCGGTTTCAATAAATTCACAGGCGCACAATTGTGACAAATTTGGCCGCAAAATCAGGTGATTCGTAATGAAATTATATGTCAATTCATTACGAATCACCTGATTTTGCACTAACAAATCTCACAATTGTGGGCCTGTGAGTTTATTGAAACGGGGCCCTCAGGCCTTAGATATCAGTGGAGTGACCCGGTGGCTGATGGGCTAGGTGTCACAGTGCACACAAAGCTGACCCTGTGACGCATTCTCAGTTTATAGTGACGGATCATCAAACCGTAGACTTGCAATTTTGAAAAAATTTTTCAAAAAAAAAATTGGCAAAATGTTCCTATTAAGTTCTTCAGTCTTAAATATAGACTCGACTGTTGAGTCTTTTAGAAGAGGTCAAATTTAACTGTTTAAAGTTTCATACGACAGCTATCTTCTGTAAAGCACTAAAGCTCAAAGTATAAACCGGGCTTTAGGCAACACATACATACGTAAGCTTTTACGCGGCGGCCTCATTAGGTAGTTGCTATTAATTTATGAAAAGAGCCTTTGTTTTCAAAACAAAACGCACCTCGTAAGTTTATTCTGATTCATGACCACAATTTGCAATTTCTTCATTTGCTGCAAAGTTCCTTCTTCAATTTCCCTCAGTTGGCAATCGGATATCTCCAGTCGTACCAGATTTGGCACGTGTTGCAGTGAAGACCGATTCAAAATTTTGATAGGATTGCCCGATACGCTGAAAACTTTGAGCTGATTCAAGTAATGCAGCATATCGTTCGGCAGCTGGGGTAGCCGGTTGGAGCTCAGGTATAAATAGGTCAGAGCTGGGACCCCTCTGAACGCTTCAGGATCGATGCTGCGTATTTTATTCACGGCTAGACTTATTGACGACATCCTGGGAAAATCTAAACTTCCCACAGGGACTTCGGAAATATGATTTATTCCCAGGGAAAGATCCCTTAGGGAATTTCTAATCGGTCTTAAAGCAGCGCTGGGAATCGCCGACAAGAAATTTTTATCTAAATTAATTTCTTCAAGTCCGGTTAAATCAATGAAAGCTGCCGCGCGAATATTTCGCAGTTGATTATCAGATAAATCTAACTTGCTCATTATAGATTTACTCTGATAGCTGGCGAACACGTTCGCTGGTATATCAGTAATTCCATTTTTGGCCAGAATCAATTTTTTTAATCGCAAAAGTCGTGATACGCCACTTACGGGTACCACCGCAAGTCTATTGTGCCGTAAGTCCAATTCCTGTAGCGTACTCAGTGGTAGGCCATCAAACGCTTGCGTATCAATATAGGCTAAGGCGTTACGATTCAAAACTAATCGTTTAATTTGGTAATTTTTAAACGAAAACCCCGGAAGTCGACTTATAGGGGTTCGAAGTATCGATAGGGTATCGATAATTCCGCCAATTTGACCAATAGCTTCCAAAACGTGGTTTAAAGATCTGCCTTGGTCGCAAACTATTGTTAACGGTTCAAATTTGGTCGATGTACAAATGCAAGGAGTTATGATAGATTTTGGGCACAATGCGAAAGAGCGATACACAATTGTCAATAAAATTAATATGCTAAATTCCATAGTGTAGCAGAACAAACGACAATGAACACAACTTAGCTAGTCCAATACAAGGCAAAGAAATTTTGAAGAAATAAAAAATTAAAGTTTTTCTACAAAGTTCATTGTTATTGCATAAAAATAGCGCGCCGGCTTAAAACTCCGTATTCAGTCAATTTAAGCCGTACTGTACAGTATTGTAAGAATTACAGTCATAACCCCGTGTAGGCGAAATGCTGAACTTTTCTGAGTCAATATTTTCACATTGGATCAAATTACTCTTGGGTTCGAAGCAAAATTCGTCAGGGGGTAGAGACTGACATTGTAAGCGTGAAGAGGTTTAAGCTTTGTGAACGGCTTGTAAGTTTCCTGTTGACTTGACCTACAATCAGAGAGGCAAATAATGCAAACAACGTTCAGTTACAGAAGAATATTATAGTGTCTCACTCTATAGAAGATTACAGTACTGAAAATGTGTAGAGATGGGCCTAAATCCAAATATTGCTTCATTTCAGCCGGAAAATGGTAATACAACTTGACAATAAAATAGTATTTGAAAATAGAATCACACAAATGTTGTCCACATTCGAGCTTCACTTAACAGGTAAAGTAATTGATAAACTTACCTAAATTAACTTCTTTGAAAACTTAAAACTACATATAGTGTGAACCTCTACCTAGTAAATAGGGTTCTGTACAAGCAGCACAATAACCTAAGTGTGTATTATAAAAATCTTACAAATGAAAATACGAAATTCCAAATTATAGTCAGCTAGACTATTATTAAATACACACGTTCAAAAATAAAAAAAAGGTTAACAGTGACTTGTATAAAACAATAATGTAACACTGGCAAAACAATCGTGTCTATGCTACAACAGCCGACTGTTTCGAGTGTAAAAATGTTAGAAATGCTTCAAAACAATGCAAGAAACAATATTCTGCATTCAAAGCATTTTTCTAATCCTCACGCGCAAAAGGGAAAAGCTGAAAACTGATTTGGATAGATTAGCTAGTGTTTAACACAAAAAGATAGTTGTAAAAAATCAGGGGTAATTTTGGTCTCCGGGGTTCAAGGTCAAAAAGTACCTAGAAACCCCTATAAGGTCAAAGCTAAAATTTCATATAAATTACCAAAACAATAAATTTGACTCTATCTGCATATTTTTCTAAACTCCCTATTTAGGGTTAACGTACCCCCCTAATATTTCGACAGTACCACATATGTACACTAATACAGTTCATATGTGAGTTGCAGTAGCAGCTAAAAGCTTACTACCGTTTAGCTGAAATCCATTTTCGTCATAATTTGTTTACACTAGCAAAGTGTGCCCAACAAGCCTGAATAAACTGATCGAAAATTGAAGAGAATCTGAATTTAGCCGACCAATATGTGCACATGATGCTAAAAGTCTTCATATTATATAGGGATACTCATATTTATATATATTAGCATTAGAGCCTATATTAAACATACATTACTCATCAAAAGTACACAATATGAAATATACCTGTAATATGCATAATGCGTGGAGATCACAAAAACAATGCGGGACTACAGTTACAGTACCGACCAAAATTACTTGCTGCAGACTCCTTAGTCAAATTATATATGTAGTTTATGATGATGTAAAACCTGAATGATACGGAGAAAACTTTGTTTTTTAGAAATATGTATAGCTAAATACCAATTTTTCAGATAGCTAAAAGCTTCTGAGTTCTGAGTCTTTTTACTCATACAGTACATGCAGCTAAACGGTTGTTTCTCACAGGTTATTAGCATAAATACGGTACCCACAATTTCAGTAAAGTTGATGCAATAATAGCAATAATTTGATGAATTAATCAATTGATTAGTTAATTCGTCAATTCTTGCTTCCAACTCTTTTTGTAGCTGTTTAAACTTAGCACTTTGTCCAGATCAGCTATACTAAGCAAATTTATATGATAGTGTCTCACTCTCATAGGAGAATATTGTAAGACAGGTAGAATATCGTTTCCTTCCCTGACAAACAGAAAATAATCTAGATGCACTGGCTCAAAAAACTTATTTCTTATTCAAAACTAGTAATGGGTTGAGCCTCCAATCATAAACACATCTTAGTACACACTTATTGAGGGGTAAAAGTAGTAGTAAAAGTTAATACATAAGTCACAATGCTTGTTATACATGTACATACAAAATTACAAAATTATTATTACTGAGGCTACTGCCCAAAAAGTACCTAGCTGGCAAATAGTTTCAAAAAACGTCTAGACAGGTGAAACTTGTTGAGGTTATTATTTGAAAAAACATGGTTTGCTCCAATCGACGATCAAACAACAGGTTCAAATATGAACCACGCAAACTTGACACTAATCAAACAATTATTAATGGAACCAGAAATGGAAACAGTCAGCTGACATGAGCAACAAAATTAAAAATGAAAGCAAGTGGCTGGTTTCAAGAGGTGACTACATATCAGGTCATTGTTGATTTTAAAAAGGCTACAAAGCACGAACTTATAAAGTACGCTAACTTTTCCTCTTGGTCGTGCATAGCATCTGGACCCAATTTTTTGAAAAAAATGTTCTCCGTTTAAGTTCTCCGTTTAAAAGCTTCTCCGTTTAAGTTCTCCATTTAAATGTTCTCCGTTTAAAGCTTTTCGTTTAGATGTTCTCCGTTTATTTACACGGAGAACTAGAGTTCTCCGTTTATTCAAACGGAGAACTTTGGAGTTCTATAACTCTTTCGAAAATAATCGTTCTAAAAATTTAGAGTTCTCCGTTTAAATAATGGAACTTTAAACGGAGAACAATTAAACGGAGAACTAAAACGGAGAGCTTAGAAAAATTGCATTTAGCAGAATCGATGTTCTCCGTTTAAATTCAAATTTGAAGGTTTCGAAAAAATGAAAAATGTTAAACAAAGAACTTTAAACGGAGAGTGTTCAAACAGAGAACTTAAACGGAGAACAGTTTTTTCGAAAAATTGGGCCCTGAACAACGCGTATAACCGACACAGAAAAGAGCAATAATGTAAATTAATATTACCGGGCCTAACAAGCTACTTCAGTGGATGTCTAATACGATAATTATCATACAAACATTATCAAATACCCTTGATAGTCGCTGCCGGTGTCAATGGCCCAGTTTTGATAAAAGTGGCTAAATGAAACTCGGGTAAACTTAGGTAACTAAAATTCGATTAATCGATGCTATTAGAATCTGAAGTTCGTAAAAAGTTCAAAGGAACTCTTTTATTATGTCTCATGGCTGGACAGCCAGTTGCCATTCAACTGCGGTCTGAGTCCAACATTTTTTTCATACCAGTAGCATTTTCTAATGAAACAAAGAATACAAGAAAAAAACGGCGATGTTCATAACGGTGTGTAAAAATACTTGATCTGGGCCGTATCAATTGTGCCGGTTTTAAAATTAACTGGAGAGGTTTGATAGTACAATTAATGATGTAATTGTCGACTAGTATCCGATACCAAATCCTGAAATTATGTATCGGTATTTTTGCAAAGACAAGAAGTTCACAAAACTTGATTTTGCCGGTGCTTATAAGCTGTTGGTATTTAGTGAAGGCAACAAACTTAGGACCTCTTCCTTTACCGGATTAAAGGGTTAATTATAATCGGACTAAACAGTTTAAAAAATTATGCTGAAAATGCCATTCCAAACCCTCTGGATTAAACGGACTTAACTTTTAGCGAACTGCTTTTTAATCTGACTAAACGGACTTAACTATGCACGCTAATGTTAAGCGTGCATGTTAAATCCGTTTAGTCTAGTGGTAGTTTTGGAATGGGCTCAAACTAAAATTAAGCCACTTATTTTGACCCGATTTGCCATTCCAAAAACTCGGACTAAAATAAGTCCAGTCCGTTTAATCCGGTAAAAGAAATGGCCCTTAGACTGTCAGAATTCGTGCTTGATCAACACACATTTTAGTCTGCTGTGGCATATTGTTACCAGGTTTGCAAGGTTCCACCAAACAGTATGACTTCCACACGGCACGATCAATCAAGAAAATCACGGCCAACTATAAATCAACTTCATTTCACTTCTTGCATTCAATTTCACATTTTATGTAGACTTTTCACGATGTAGTGACCAACCAAAAATGTGCAGATTGGGCCATATGTTTGGCTATGAATATATATGTAGATAAGTCATTATGACGCTTGTACCTGGTTCGCGCCAATCGCAGCAAAAACTACAAATTCGAAACGTCATACCAATAGGCTTCAAAAGTATACCCTCATTCATTTAAGTTTGTCCCTCGATTTTATTTACGTAAGTTCAAGTTTAAGTTGACAGTGATGTTTAAGCTACTGGGCCGACGATGAGCTGTCGTAAATCCCTTTAAGTACTCTAGCGGGGCCTATCTTACTTCACATCCCTCCCCTTCTAGTAAACTTCGGCCCGAAGTTTTTCCTTGGGCCGTGCACTACCACTATCTATGGGGCATAGGCACCCGGGGTGGAGGAGCGCCGGGAGCCGTCCCGATTATATTACCTTTTTCTTCTTTCTTCTCTTCTCTATAAGGCAAGTGCCGCGAGGTCCTTTTTTCTGGCCTCATCTTCTTCTGCGAACACTGCCCGGGACTGATAAGCTCTCACTCCTAGCCGGGACAAGGAGTGGCTCCACTGCAAAGCTACCTCGGCGATAATTCCTCCATATACTCTCACCACCACTCTGCCCATGCCACTCAAGGGGGTATGTCCCCCCAACAACCCATACCTAACGCTACCTGACTCAGTTCTGCGACCAGGAGATTCCAAGGTTCATCCTGGCAGCCTCGCCATGTCAAGAAAGGGAGGGGGGATTCTTACCAAAAGAAAGACAGCATCATCATCAGAATGACCCAGGGGGGATTCGAACCGCCCATCTCTGGATCTGCAGACCAGCGCTCTACCGTTGAGCTACTGGGCCGACGATGAGCTGTCGTAAATCCCTTTAAGTACTCTAGCGGGGCCTATCTTACTTCACAGTGACACCTTGAAATTTTGGTTCATTCAGTTTAAGTTCACACACACTTCAAGTTCAACACTTCAACTATATTTAAGTCAAGTTTAAATTTTAGGGTATACTTTTTTAGCTTAAGCTAAAGTAAACTTTTTTAAACCTTCATACCACCTTATTTTTATTTATTTTTGACACACAGTCCAGGATTTCACTGCATTGATCTAGACTATTAGCTGATACAGCTAGGTTTTTACTTTAATATCTAACTCCACTAAGAAAGTGAATTACATATCATCAACGTGGTTTGAACGATTTTTTATGGTTCAGCCTTATTACCACAGAATTTCTGTTATACAAACAAAATTTGGGCTTTTATTTTTTGAATGCAAAAGTTAGTGTACAGAAAGCAAGTCATTACTAAATAAATACGGTTGAGACTGTATTCCTTGTAAAATTTGACGCCAACCTTTAGTTTGCAAATTCAATGTTTAACTTGTTAAACTTCCGATTGTGACATGCTTTGTTTACATAGAGCATGTTGTGTGTATGAGTGGTTGTTATTATTTTTCTGCCATGTTTTTTTCATTTTTTTGATAATTCATGCTCAAATTCAAACTTCATTGATGTTTTTTATAATATTTGCTATGTTTTTTCCGTTTCAAAATAATTAAGTCTTCCGGTCCACATTAGACATTTTTGTTTGCAAGTTAGTTAACTATATACATAATATACGACTTCATTTCGAAAAGAACCAATTGCAAGCATCAAGAGTACAGCGAATAGTCAACATGTTCAGGTCACCTGTTTTGTCACGCGTTCAACAATTTCTGGTCAAACTTTAGTTGTATATATACTTTTGAATCCTTACCTGATTTTTCATACTGCTGAACTTAATTCTGTACCAAGCTAGGTACATAATTTTTCATGTCGCGTTTTTGTTCCACAAGTTAAGCTTCTGGAACCCTAAGCACTATAAAGTTGAGGCAAACTAGCAAAGTTATATAATTTAGTAATAAAAATCCTACACTTTACGATATAAAACCGACCTGGCAAATGAAAACGTACTTATACAGTGTTTTTATGGCAATAAAGGGAAAATTGCCTTTTCGAAACTCCTGCAAACAATCCTGTTAAGCTGCGAAAATCGGTGATAAAAAATTAACGTTGTCCCATGAGTTTAATCACGGTCAAAAAGCATTCAATAAAATTTACTGGTTAGGAATTTTGTAAAATTATAATTACTATTTTATATTTTTCCTAATTTTGCTTTCATTGCTTTTTCGAACAAAACGTACATAACTTCGAATCTGTGTCAAATAAACCAATGTTTGGTTAAACATAAAAGATGAAAACAAGGCCTGACCAAAGTTTACAGGTAATTTAAGAAATAAAGCACCGCAATAAGACTAAAGGCATGCATGACTTTGTGTTATAATTTTGACAGTTAGGTAAATGAACTCATTATTATTAGTTTTATCGTTTGCTATTTTTAATACTATTCTTAGTTTTTCTGTTGAAGGGTTGTAGGCTATCATGCTATATAAACTCATGAGCTGTAAAATTTACGAAAGTAAAGTAGTCAAAACAGTTTTATGTATTTCAAAACTACTAGATTTGAAATTATATTTCGTCTACAGTTCCTGTTTATCCCCTCACTTGTAAAAGTTTGTTCGGCATATTTTCCCTACTTTTGCTGATAAGCTTGAAGATTTTCAGCAATGTCTCAATAACTTAGTCCTACAATTTCATCTCTATTTTGTAGTTATTTTAAATTTGGTCCCATAAATTGTAAACTCATGTGATAACTCTGACGCATGGCATGTCTTACACAGCGATTATATACAGCACTTGCCTCAGGCTCTGAGCCAATCAGATTTTAGCAACGTCACGTGACCTGACGCCTTCATTTTTCACTGTTACTTGACATTTGTTGTACTTGTATGTTTAAGCCTAAACCTACACCTGAGCGTAGCCTAAGCATGGGCATAGGGCTAATATTGGGTAGCCTGAGCCAAAGATATGTAGTTTTATGCAAGTGCTGTACTTAAAAGTGCTTATTACCTATGCTTTATAATTTGATAATAAGCAACTGGCCTATGACCTTTAAATTACATTTTGCACATAACATACTTAACGCGAAGAAACAAATACTTTAGCATGTTTTTTGTGACTTTTCAGTTAGTCGTCATTTTCTAGTGTTCAGTTGGCAATCAGTTAGTCTACTAAGTTTAATAATCTTTGTTTTAAGTTTCTTGTGATCCAGTTTTAAAGTGAAAATTTAAAGTGAATTTAAAGGAACATTAAAGAATTCACGTAAATTTACAGGTATAAATCGGGCAGATTAATGAACGAAAAAAAATAATAAAAACAAAAAAGAAAATTAAGTGAGATAAAACTTAGATTGAACGTATAATAGAGTGAATTTCATTTCAAAGTACAGCCGTAGGTATGTACTAGACCATAAACCTGCCTTTATTCCAGGCTAATTCAGAACCATGTAGTTTTCTGAGCTGAAAACATTAGCTGGCTGGAACGGACCTAGCTTCCCCTACCACAACACTGATTTATGCTTTGTCTCTGAAAGGCATTTAAGCTTGACAGCCACAGCATAAATTGTGCTCGCAAAAGTTCAATAGAGCGCCGCCTTTTCGGAACTTTCTGTACCCTACTGGGAGTCTACTTCGCAATCTGAGGTTAGGCTATGTTTTATAGTTCACAAAATATATATCCCTTATCCATTATCTGACTTTAATAGTCTTGTATATCTTTAATGGCTGCTATAAAGTTCCAAACTATTTATAGTAAACGGTTTAGGATATATAAACTATATTGTGTGTTTAAACTGTGGCAGCTTCAAGTATATATTTGCATTACTCGATTAAGTGACATAAAAGTGACACGATTATCGCCTGTTAACAGTTTTAACCCACAATGTTCTCACAAGAAATAGTTATCGCCCTTATATATGACGCATTTAGGAAATCTCACTCTGAACACATTTTGTTCCTCAAAGTTTTAGTATTTTTACTTTTTAAAAAGGTACGTTGTACTTACTTTTCGTTCATTCGTTAACTTTTGTTTGCTGAAGTATTTCTGAGTCTTTCGGTGGACTGCACCAAATCAGATTAATGTAAGTCTGAGCTGGAGCTAATCTCTAGTTAAATCGATTTAGTTAAATCTCAGCTAAATCGCTGCTAAACTCCAGTTTTCAACTAAAACTTAAGCGCCAACTGAGCTAATCTTCACTGGTGCAGCGGACTTAAACCGATTTAAGGAATTTAAGCCTGAGCTAAATCGGTTTAAGCTAATCGTCTGTTGAGTTTCGTGACTAGAGGATCGTAGCAGGATCGTAGCGAGATGGTTCGATTGAATACAACATTTAATGTGTTCTTAATGTGGATAAGTTCAAATTTAATTTTCTATTTTCTTTATTTTAAGGTTAAGTTGAGATTTTTAGCATTATTCAGTTAACTATTTAGTTACAAATTTGTGCATGTAGTATTGATTGTTATTAACTGAGAGTTTTGCGGGTTGTTAACATTCCAGTTAAAATAATGACAAAAAACACTACCATTTAAAATACTACATTAATCTTTAGCTTGTTGGTTTTCTGGCTTAATGAATTAAGGGGGTAATGTCGTTTTCGTGGTTCTTGACATTTCAGTGTAATTTTTGCGCCCACAGAACTCAAGCTAAAAACGGACTACGGCTTCGAAACTTTAACCACAATATCTTTAGGAAAATATCCCCACCCGTTTTTTTCCTTTTCTAAAAATAGTTTGTATAGTCGGTGTTATGGGCTTTTGAAAATTTTAGAGAAAAGTCAAATTACGTGATTTTTGCACAAAAATGTCATTTTCTCAACGTAGAAACGACTTATCAACTATATCAAAAAAACGGGTGGGGATATTATGTCAGTGCATAACTGCAAAAAGTTTAGTAGTTGTTGGCTGAGCTTGAGTTTCATAACTGTGGCGCAAAAATTAGTCAAAAAAACCGCTGATGGGGTGTATTCAAATGATTGCAGCAGTAAAATTGCAAAAGATAATCTGCTTTTAAATATAGGTTTTTTAAAGCTAGAAGGTGTAAAAAAATGTAGAAAAGACCGCTCTAGTTTTCGTTGAGGTTAAGTGCAGTTATGGTAGTTTAAAAAAACACCTAAAAACGCAATTACCCCCTTAAGTGAGGTTGGACCATTACGGTCGATGCTGTGTTGGTTATTTACCGTCATGACCGACGCCAAATCAAAAAAAAGCTAGTCACAACACTATCATTTTTTAGAGTGTATTTTATAGATGCAAGTTCTAATATTTTTCATCTCCGAATATTTTTATAATAACGTTGTTTTTCAGTACTTTTAAACGCTACACTTAACTGCACCAACATTGGAATAGCAAAAAATTAAACAGCATGTACAACAGAAACCTTAATATTGTGAAGTTCATCTTGTAAATATCAACCAACAGGTTTATACCCGACCACAAAAAAACGACCAGGATAAAATACTGATGCAGCGACTACAACACTAATTTACAATGCCATGGGGATACAAGCTGGTGGATGTTTTTTTTGCGCAAGGAAACGCTAAGTTTCATTATTTTGATTACACTTAGGTTTATGTCGTTTCTGAACCCGTTTAATGGGCTAATTGTATAGCTGCCGGGTTTATTGTTGAATAGTGAAATAATACTGCTAATTTATTTTGTATAACTTGGTTTTACTACCTCGCGAAACCGTGACTGGCCAAAGTTAAACATCTGTGCTTGTTATGTACGTGTGTATATATGTATTTATTCAAGTATGTATGTATTTATGCATGTATGTATGTATGTATGTATGTATGTACATGTATGTATGTATGTATGTATGTATGTATGTATGTATGTATGTATGTATGTATGTATGTATGTATGTATGTATGTATGTATGTATGTATGTAGCAATGTATGTACGTATGTATGTATGCATGCATGTAGTTGTGTATGTATGCATGTGTATATCGCTAGAGGACACACAAGTTTATTATTTTTTGGCAAACTTGTGGGTTTTTACTGTTTTTGCTATTTTTCCTGTTGGACCACAGCCCAACAGGTCTTTGATTTTGATTCTATTATCTTAACACAATTCTTGCGTTGAAGTGTTCATGTGTTGAGCGGGTTTTAGACGTGTTGTACCGCAGAATTGCATTTGTCATCACTGAATTGCCAGTAATTTGTGCATTCATTGTGTAGGCCTATTCACTGACTTGCTTTCGTAGATTCGATAATGTAAAATGTAAAGGTCTGATAAAAGTACTCCACCACAGATCGAACCTGCTGCCGCATATTAGCGAATCCGCCATACTAACCAGTAACCACTCGATAACCAAGAGTGTCGAAGCGTATCGTTTCAGTAACTAATAAAACTGCACTTAATAATAACTACCTGCAAATCGCTGAAGCTTTTTGGTTTTTGCATTAGCTGGCCAACAGGTTTACGATGGCCTCTGGCCAAGGTACTTACAAGTTAATGCTTGATGCTTACTGATTTCTTTTGCCGAAAACTTAGCTTGTTTCGCAGTTATTTTGGTTATTAATGCGTATTGCGTAGGTATATGTGTCATGCAGAAGCACATCAATCACTAATACCTATTTTGTAAGATTTAACCGGAAACAATATATAGAGTAGGTATAGTATCTAGAGTTAGTTACTTAGATATAATATCAAAAGGTATAAGTAATTTAAATACACTGGCAACCGAGAAATATAAACTGCAGCCACAAACTGCAGACACAAGGCAACGAAGCAAGCCATAATGAATGAAAAACTAAAACATAACGGCTGACGACTTGAAGCATGAGGAGTTTGAAGCAGCAATTGGAAGACAATTCCAAAACAATAAGAGTACGTACCGCTGAGAAAGAATTCTGAAGCGTTTGAAGAATTAAAAATACTGAAAAATAACAAATAAGAACACTGTGACAACCAAAAAATATAATCATTTTTTTAAAATTTAAACTCGGATGCAGAGAAAACGGAAAAACCGATGTCTTGGAAGCATTAAAAACCTCCAAGATAATCAACACACAGCTCTAATGATTTTGGCCAAATCCATTCTCAAGATTCTCAACAAATAACAATGATCATAACACAAGGAACGACGAGCTTACAAAATAAATTGCCATAACTACAAAAATTACATTGTCAGTGAAGAAATATAAACTGCCGCCACGAACTACAAACAAAGGCAACAAAGAAAGCTTCAACAACTGAGAAAATGTAAACAGAAAATTCTGAAACGTAAAGCATGATACATATGAAGCAGCAAATCCATGACAAGAAGTCCAAAAAATTTAGCGCGCGTACCATTGATAAAGTATGCCGAAGCGTTCAAAGAATTTAAAAATAGTGGAAAATAATGACTCTCGTGTTAATAAAAAAGGAACACGATCGCAACCAGAAGAGTATGTCCACAAGAACAGAAGCAGTCACTGCCAACTATTTTATTCTGAAAGTAGGATTGAACGGGACAGAAGAAATAGAATAGTGAAAATACAAACGATGGAAGCCTGCAGAAATACGCCATTCTTGGACGAAATTCTCAGGATATAACAATAACCAGAGCCAAGAGACAACAAGCTCAGACATCGAACGTCGTGATTAATAAAATGATGTACACTGTCAACGGATAAATGTAAACTTCAGCCACAAGCAGCATAGAGAAGGAATGAAGCAAGCCGTAACGACTTAAAAAGGAAGCATGAAGACTCGTGACTGGAGCCATGAAGTGTTTGAAGCAGAAAATGGAAGCTTTCCAAAAACATGTTAAGCACGTATCACTGAGAAGAAATTCTGAAGCTCTTCAAGTTATTACAAATAGTAAAAATAAGAAACGAACGAGTTTAAAATATCACAATTATTAACAAGAAAAACAGTACAGTGTAAACTAGAACTAAAGAAATTATGAAATAAATCAAAAGTGTGTGCATATGTTATATCAAGCTTAAAACTGTCAATACTATCAAAGTAGATAAACAATACACAGCTACCAACAGCCGACACGTGAGAGAAAAATGGATACTCGCCATCAATGTGGAGAAGAGCGAAAATGCACCATGATCAATAAACAAGAGTCGACAGAACTGAAAAATTGAGAAAAAACAAAACAAAAAACGAACGAAGAACATGGAAGCTGACTCCAGTATAACAACATAAAAAAGTAATTAAAGACAAAATCGGCTGGAATCGATTGAAAAAAATAGAACAGAAAACTAACGACAATGAAACAGAAAACCGAAAGAACGAAAAAATCAGAATGAAAGCAACGGAGCACTAACGAAATAGCTAACGACTTCAAAATGTTAAAAATTATATACTAAAAGTTAACTTTAAATCAAGAAAGCAAAAAAGCTCAAGGAAAAAGTACATATATTTCACAGGAAGCAGAACTGATGTCTGAAAAATGCGTGAAAAATTAAGATATCTACCAAGAATAGTGGAGGAAGATAAATGAAAT
>JASANF010008398.1:0-62603 GCA_030248245.1 Trissonchulus sp. WLG1_4 | reverse complement strand
CGAACAAACGAACAAACAAATGAATTGTCAATGGTATATAATGGTAGGTTTTCACTGAGGCAAGAAGCGTCACAACTATACCTTGATTCCTTGCTTTATCTGAAAGGCACCCCTTAGTCCCACTAAATATTAATGCCGGCTCTTGATGTAGCAGACTCTTAAGCGACTTTTATTTATATTTATTCGTTTGTTTATGTAATTATTTATTTTATTTGCAGCCAAATCACTGGAAGCTGAGCTGACAGTCGGTGGTAAAGTGGCGAGCGGGGCCGGACCGTCTGCGACCATTGCCAAACCAAATGCTCCGTCCAAAGTGGCTCCCTCACGTAGTGCTCTACTGAGTAAGCAAGCAGCCATAGTTTTCATACTGTAAAACTAACTTTAATTAACTAAATTAATTTAACTAAGTTTGATTGACTTTTAATAGACATTGATTAACTTAACAAGCTGCTGCGGCCAGCCTCCCCCCCCCCTCAGATTTGAGATTCCAAGCACAAGCCCACTCTCAGATTTGACCAATTGCGAGAAGCCCCCCCCCCGTCTTTGACCCCCTCAAACGCTAACTTTGACCCATATCGCTGTAAAATGCTTCAAAAATGAGCAAAAAGCAGAAAAATTACGAAAAATATCAAACTTTTGCAAAAAATGAGCTTCTGTAGGCAAAAAGTGAAAATTTTTGCGTTGTATTGAGTTTTGCAAGACCCCTAACCGTCGGGAAATTTTGAATTAGTCAGGGACAAGCCCCCTTCCTAGATCGAGACCCCGTGTACATGTATGCCTTTTGTTAATTCATAGCTTAGTTTACGCTTAACAAATTTACATTTTTCACTTTCTATTTTTAGATGAAGATTTGCGCCTAAGTGAATCCTCTGACGATGATTGATTACGTCAGCATTGTGATTTATTTAATTAATATTGGGTTGCTACTTGCTAATAGGTTAGGTTTGTTTCGGCTGTTTGTGGCACTATTCCACTATAATTGACATGTTGTTGCATAAATTGCATAGTTTTGCTGCTAATTTTTGTAACCCCCTCCCAGTTTGGTGCCTCTCTTCATTTTTGGTCCTCCCAACCCTACTTTTGTAAGCATCGTAAAATTTGTCCAAAACGCTTTTTTGTAAGTTTTGCAACACTGCCTGAACCTCAACTTTTTTAACCATGGATTCATATTTTGCCGAAGTTGCTTTGACGGCATGAAATCTTTTAAGGAATGAAATAGTTTTTGCTGTTCAAAAATTCCCAGTTTAAAAGTGTAGGTAGAATTGGAATTTATAAGTGCCCCCCCACTTTTTATCAGACCCCACCAGTCTAAAGAAAGCTAATGTCCCCCCCCCCACACTTTCCAAACCGAAAAACAGATAGATGTTGACAACAGTAGTAAGGTTTATAGTGTAAATTAAACTAAAAAAATTGGAGAAATTATTTGTCATTTTTAGGTTAAATTTGGTCTGTTGGAGATGTTTCGGAATTTTTTCTTTTCGAAGTTTAAAAACCAAAGCAAGACCGTTGTCTGAAATTTCGGGGGGATTCCACCCACCCCCGGGTAAGCCCATGAGTATAAACACAGTTCTTGTACGCTTGGTATATTGACTATAATAAGTTAGCTAAGTTTTGTGAAATTCCTGTTTGTAATTTTAATCTTAAACTGTGATAATATGATTGGATGTTATGTAATTTTGTTAGTTCGGCACCCACAGTAATGCCAAAGCTTTTGCAATGCTTTTTACGTCAAGGAATGTATCAGTTTAAAACATGGCTCAAAATTGGTGTTAGCAAAAAATGAAGCATTGGAAGAAATAATCTAATTTGCTAATTTTTTGCAGCAAAATAGCGAACTGAAAATGTTGTTTTAATTTTGTGACTATCTATGTGATAAAACACACAGTCAAAATATGTCGGTTCATATTTTCACAGTTACTTTATGGCGAATGTTTTTCCAAGACTCTTAAACACAAGACATAAAGCTATAAGTACAGATGAATTGACATTTTGTTGTTGCGAGTATTTGTAGATTGTTGCGTGTATTTGTATAATGTGAATCGGGCTGTGCTTCCAGTCATGATTTTAAGTAAACAAGAAACAAATGTTTTTGTTGTTTTTAACTATATCTGTGGACTTACCTGGCATATTTTTAGGCAAAATTTTATGGGGGGGCACGATGGGGGGGGCAGCCCCCCCCCCATGGATGGGGGGGCGTCGACCAAAATGGGGGGGGGCGCACCAATTTCACGATAAAACACTATTTTTATAAGAAAAAATGGTTATTATACGCTAAATGTTACGTTTTCATAGGTTATTATAGCTACGCTAATACTAAATTTAGCCAAAAAGGACTCAAAAACCCGACGAACACGACATTGCTACAGCTAAAAATTCGCTAAAACGTCCTTTCGGAAAAAATTTTGGGCTATGGGGGGGGGGCACCCCATCTGAAATGGGGGGGGGCTCAAAATGGGGGGGGGCGCGACGAAATGGGGGGGGGGGGCGCCCCCCCCCAGCCCCCCCCCCCCACTAAAAATATGCCAGCTTACAAGCTACGTTTGTCTCAGAAATATTGTGAAATTGTCGGTATGAAATTTTGTAATGAAATGTTTGTGTCATTGAAAGTTAATAATGATTGTAACTGTTTTTTTGTATATACAAAAAGCAAATAAAAAGTTTACTGTCGCTATTCGTGGTCGAGATTTCTGCTCTAACTTTTTCTGTGGTCTTGGTAATGTTGGCTAAATTTTTAACCTGAATGTCTGATGGTGACACTAACTGAATTTGAACCTTTGATTTGCTGAAATTGCCGTTAAGGTCTGGGAAGGTTTATTATACAAAAATTGTTAAAAGGACAATCGAGGTGGAATTTAATTCTACTTTTAAACCTGAAAAATGCTAGTTTGGTTGATTTGAAAAATGCTAGCTTTATAGGATTGGGACTTGCAACTAATTTCACACTGACATTTTGCCCAAAATCTAGCAAAAAGGTGACATTTTTTCTCTAATATGTCCACATTCTCAGCATCCTTACCCCGCCGCCCCTCTATTTTTTTGAGGGGTAGGCGGATTATCCCTCATCCATGGGCCTATTTCTTGACCGGATTAAAAGAGTTAATTTTAATCGGGCTAAATGGTTTGAAAATTAAGCTTAAAAATGGCATTCCAAAAGCTGCGAAGTAAACGGACTTAACTTTTAGCGCGCTGCTTTTTAATCGAACTAAGCGGACTTAACTATGCACGCTAATGTTGAGCGTGCATGTTAAATCCGTTTAGTCCAGTTGTAGTTTTGGAATGGGGTCAGACTAAAATTAAGCCGCGGACTTATTTTAACTCGTTTAGTCCGTTTAACACGATTTCTCATTCCTACACCCCGGACTAAAATAAGTCCAGTCCGTTTAATCCGGTGAAGGAATAGGCCCCATGTAAATTGTTGCAGGGGGTTGAAGCCGCCAGTAATCTGTGATGTCGGCAACCCTGCCGCGGCACCCGGAAGGGCCGTCCTGGCCGGAAGGAGCTGAATGCCTCACCCTGGATTTCAGTCCGCACCGGGAAACTGCCTGCAGGTGCGTACGGTTCATACTTGTCCTTAAGGACATAGGAACAGGGACAAGGACAAATTTCAGTCGGCTGTTATAGTGTTATGAAAAGGTTTCAGAAGCGGGTAATTTTTCCTGTCGCTACCTCAGTAGCGACAGGACTTTACATTTGTTTTGCCCTACGTAATTTTGCACGTCTTCATGTATTTGCTGTGGCAAAATTGTGTGCGTGTTTGTGCGTAATTTTTCTGTAGGGTGTGATCGTGTGTGAGCTGGCCCAGGCGGCCAGCCAGCTAGCTTCGGTTTGTTGCTGTTAGCTAGCTTACTGTAGGGCCGGAATGCCCAAATTAGTAGTTTTCTATGGTTTTTCTAAAGCCCTGAAAATAAATTTTTTATTGATTGACGCTTTATTTATTGAAAACTAAGTAATGAATTTAATTTCTTCCAAAATTATTCAACACAAGCAGCAATAAAGGAGCAAAAGTCGTCTCAAAACCAAGTAAAACGCTAGTTGACGTTAGTTTCAAAGACATTTGAAAATAACTTTCTAATCAGAAAATCGTAGTCATATTTTAGAATAACAGTTTTATTGGTACCTAGTTGATCGAGTACTCGTTTATCACAGTGTTGTTTAATCTGTAAGCTTAATGGTTAAGTAGTTGCTGTACAAAATGGTGCATTTACATCCATGAGTCTGCACTGGCGTACAGACGCAATTGCGGACAGGTATTAAACCAAACTTGAGGTATAAAAGACCATGGTGTAAATTTATAGGCCATAAATGTACCGTGTTTCTTCTTTCGCAAACACCATGATGACGTGACATTACCCACAGAACATGCACTAACCGAAGAGATGTTTGCTTTTGCTAAGCCCTGTGGTGGGTTGGTTTGTCGGAATTATTTTGTGCTCAAGTTTGGGTAAATTCAAGTCCTACATGTACAAATTACACATATAAAGCTGAGGAAACCTGTGGGGCGCCGTCAACCGAGGGTTGCGGGGTGCCACGCTGTTTTTTCTTAAATTGGGGAACAAAATGTGTGATGGATTTGGGGAAACAGTCGGGTCAGGCGTGTGTAAGACTGTATAAGTGCATTCCTTCATGGTCATATATTGGATGTGGATCCGCGCGTCTTTGTATGAGGTTGGGCAAACCCTATCATTGCAGGTAAATCAGGAAATCGTGTGTATAGGTTGAATTAGGTAGACTTGGAGCTTGGAAGACTACTTTTGGGTATGGTATCGGGTTGGCCATGTGAGTAAGGTGCCGATCAAGTTTTGTCATTTGCGCTGTTTAAAAGAAAACTTAATGGCTTAATAAGAAAACTAATTGGGGCTACAAGAGTTGATGGTTGGAGTGCAGTGTTTAGTATTCTCCAGTCCACACAAAAGTTCTAGGCTTGATCCTCTACACTTTTTTCTCACAAAATAAGGAAATTCTTTTTTTCAACATATTATTGTTTAACTTCATTCGGTGTAAAATTTACAAACAGTTTAAGAAAAATATCTAAAGACTTTCTGAAAGTTGAAAAAATGTGAGCGACAGGTTAAACTTCTTTTGAAGGGACTTCTTCCAGCTGATGGCTATTCTACCGATTATATGTTGCACTGAAATTTATGTACTACATACTGTCGGTCATGAATGAAATTCTGCTGTGGCCATGGATCCAAACTCAATAAATTTTGCATAAAATTGCTGCTTGTTTGCATACGATCCGGATGTCACATAGGCTTTCTTCGTGCGAAACATTAAGTTATTTGGCCAAATAGTTGTCTTGGAATTGGTTAGGGACAAAACGATAGGGACAGGGACAAGAGTATGAACCAAAGCTTTATGGTATTGCTTTAGACTTTGAACCCGTTAACCCGGATTTCTTGTCTTACTGTTCACGGTTTCAGCTACATTGTAAAACGATTGTTAATTTCTTCTTTACTCTGCAGGAAGGGTGGGCGGGGTTTGGACCTTATCTTTTGGTTCCTTCCCTCCACTATGAAACTGTGAGCAGCATAAAATTTGCCTAAAAAAGTGATTTGCAGTTTTTTTGCACATAATACCTGAACTCTTTTGGACTAGAGTTTTATTTGCTGAACTTGCTGTCTGTTTAGTGTTATGAATGGAATAGTGCTTACTATTCTAAATGTCATAGTTTAAACGGCGACTAGGGTGGAATTGAGATTTTTTCCGTGCCCCCTTACTTTTAATCAGCCCCCCCTACTTTCGAAACCCCTGCCAAAAAAGCCAACTTTTCTGTTACGATTCAAGGCTGTGGCGCAAATTTTTTGTAAAAAATCCTAATATTTTGGAAAGGGTTTATTTAGATGGCGTCGTCTTCCGGACTGTGACGAGTTTGTGGGGGCTCGGCGCTCGAAACACACCATGGTGGCCTATAAGGGCGCCATCTACGTGTTCGGCGGGGACAATGGGAAACAGATGCTCAATGATCTGATCCGATTTGACCCGCAGGACAATTCCTGGGGTCGCGCTTTTACCATGGGGCAAATGCCGGCGCCACGGTTGGTGGGGCATTTTTTGAAGTTTGTCCATGTTGTACAAAGATTGGTTGTAACAGACTGCGGACTTAATCGACCTAAAGAATGTTCGTTTGGCCGTATCCGGCACACGCTTTGCTAAAGTGTTTTCCGAACATTGCCGGATGTGGTATTATGGCTCTGCTGAAATGAAACAGCTCTTGAAGCTTGTTCATTCCGGAAGCATATTATCAATTTCAATATACCATAGCCGGCACTGTTTGGAAATTATGGTGCCGCAATTTGAGAAAAGTGCCGAATATAGGGCTTGGGCCCACACGAATTTGATTCAGACTGGATATATATTATATGGATATTATAAATGGATTATATATTTTGCAATATATATATTTTTTCATCTAATAATTTCTATACTTATTTCAGCTACCATCACACAGCCGTAGTCTACGAGACGAGCATGTATGTGTTCGGCGGCTACACGGGAGACATTCACTCCAACAGCAATCTCACCAACAACAACGATCTGTTCGAGTACAAATTCTCCACGGGCCAGTGGTCTGAGATCAGATGCGAAGGAAGGCTGCCCCCCGCCCGGTCGGCGCATGGGGCTGCCGTTTATAATGGTGGGCTGGCATATTTTTAGGCAACATTTTATGGGGGGGGGCAGCCCCCACCCATGGGTGGGGGTGCGTCAACCAAAATGGGGGGGGGGGCGCACCAAATTCGCGATACTATTTTTACACAATAAAGTGGTTATTAATCGTTGTTACTTTTTCATACGTTATTATAGCTACACGAATACTAATTTTAACAAAAAAGGACCCAAAACGTGACGAACACGACATCGCTACAGCTAAAAAGTCGCCAAAACGTCCTTCCGGAAAAAAAATTGGGGCTATCTGAAATGGAGGACTCAAAATAGGGGGGGCGCGACCAAAATGAGGGCCCCCAGCCCCCTCCCCCCACTAAAAATATGCCAGGTGGGGACCATACATCTAGGACCCCTAGAATCGAGAATCCTGTTGGGGATTCCTGGAAATTTGGGCCAACTTCAGCAAAAATGACACTTTTCCCGCAAATTTAGGGTGAGTTTAGGGTATTTGGTGTCGATCAGAGGTGGGGGGTCCCCAAAATTTGGCCAAGGAGGCCCCTCAAAGGTTTGACTCCGTCATGGTGGGAACTATTATTTACGTATTATTAATAGAAAACTAGATCATCACGCGGATTCATAGTTTGGCATTATTTTGCTTGACAATTTTTTTAAATGACTTTTAGTATGAAGAAGCCAATCTGCGTTATTAGAACCAATGCTGAGCTAAACTTTTGATCTAACTAGAATTGATCGAAGTATTGAGTCCCGGTTAATTATTCTTTTCAGATCAAATGTGGATCTTTGGTGGTTTCGACGGTCACACTCGTCTGAACGATGTCTGGTTTATCAATCTGAAGGGCCCCCTCCACAAATGGGAAGAGGTCACCCAGAACGGTGACGCCCCCGCCCCCTGCTGTAATTTCGCTCTCACCTTGTACAAAGACAGTAGGTTTGGCTGAAGTTTAATTGTTTAAAAAATTTTAAAACTTTTCAACTTAGCTTTTTACTGGCTATGCTACTTTTTAAGAGTTTCACCGGCAGGTGTTTATTGAGATTGGAAGCATATATGTATATAAATGAGGTCTCAATTTTTTGGGGGTGGGGGTTTGTCACGATTTTTTGAAATGTTTAATTTGTCTCGATGTTTGACTGACTTGAACGCACAAAAACGCCAACATTTCCAAGTTTTTTCGTGAAAATGTTAATTTTCTGACATTTTTTGGGCAATTTTTTTGCCTTTTGCTTATTTTTATGCTCATCTGCAATCCGAAGATTTAGAAGTGGCATTTTTAAGCATGATTTTAATACTGATTAGTTGGACTATAATTATTTCCTTTAATCCGGTTAAGGAATATGAGCTGTTCCTGTTTTTTTCAGGTCTGTTTTCTGTTTTTTCATGTCTGTTTCTGTTTTTTCAGGTCTGTTTTCTGTTTTTTTTCAGGTCTCTTCCTGTTTTCGGGGCAGTCTGGGGCCCGTAGCACCAATTCCCTTTTCCAGTTTCACTTCCCCACCCAGTGCTGGACCCGCATTTCCACCGAGCACATTCTTCGCGGCACCCCGCCTCCCCCCGAACGCCGCTATGGCCATACTATGGTGGCGCACGATGTGTAAGGGTCACCATTCATTCATGCTTACAGCCGTATGTCCGTTCAGCTGGCAGAATTACGAAATAAGCATGCCAGTAATAGTGCAAAAGATTAGTTTGTGTTTACGGCTGTAAGTATGGACCAACCCGAAGGGTGGACATGATTTTATTATGATCATGACTGATCGGAAAGGGCCAATTTTAAAGATGGATTAATATATGGATTATGTTTGCTTAGTAATTTTGCCTCGTCTCAACCTACATATAGAATTTTGTGCTCAACGTTTCTGTTGTGTTGCGTTTCTTGTCTTGGGGGACGGAGACAATACAATTTTGGTCAGCTACTGGGAATAATTGACACAAGCGTTCTGGCGAATTTTTGCATACAATTTGCAAGTGCCCCAAGCTTTATTCATGTGAAAAGTTGGCTTATTTGGCCAGGCAGTTTTCTTGGAATCGCTTAAGGACAATACGATAGGGACAAGGAAAAAGACGAGTATGAACCGGGCTTTAGTGTCATGACTTATAGCCAAAAATTTAATCTAATCCGTTTAATCCATGTTACAAATTGGCCCAAAGAGGTGAAACAACTAAAGTGCTTGTTTATCAACTCGCAAAAAGTCGTTCATGTTCTGATTAGTGAAATTTAATATTTAAATTTAATCCACTGAATGTAGTTGTCAAAGCTCTAATTAAACTGCTGTAGTAAGTTTTCAAAATTGAACATTATGGACTCTACAGGGTTTTTCAGGCAAAATACGAGGCAATTTCTGACAATTTTCCAATTTTGCTTAAATTCTGCTCACCGCTCTCAAGGGTCCGCCCTGCTGGAAACAATTCACTAAATTTGGCCTGACTATCAAAAATTCCTTCTACTTTTTTTGCTTCGCTCACCTGTCTGAACTAGTACTCACTGAAATTGAAACTTTGCTCAATAATTGTGCTCACGCTTTTTGAAAATACCCGCCCTGCTCAAGACAAATGCATATATATAAATGGTTAATGCAAGCACACTATTAGGCTCGATTCATACTTATAGCCGTATGTCCTTTCAGCCGGTAAAATGACGAAATAATCACGCCACAATCTGATCTTATACACAATCAGGGTTGGCGCGACAGCGCCCAACCCTAGAATAGGAGAAAATCCACTCAGTGCGGATTTTTGAAATTTAATTTTTTAATAACTTAAAATATATGCAGGCGAATGACTTTTAATTTGGTGTGTGTATCCGCCTAGTGGATAGTTATATGCCTGCAAAATTTTGGAGAGATTGGTTGAGTCTAACTTGAGATATGAAAAGTTGTCTTTTGCAAACTTGACACTTTCCCTCTTTTTTTTCAACAGCTCTACCGGACCGGACGCTTGTAGGGTTGTCATAATTATATGTTTTTCACATTTAGTTTGACCAAACTTAGAAAGTAACGGGCCACTTTTTTCATTTTCGTCCCCGTTCGGTCTCTGCTGGGAGGGGGGAAACCCCTTTTTTGGGGTCCAAAAAAATCAAAGTCCGAAAAATTTCTAGCCAACTTTTGAGAAGTCACACAAGAGACGTAGCCTCCATCTCTTGCATGCAGGGTAGTGTAGTGGTGCTATAGTGCATCTGCTGTTTTGGAGTCGATCGTGTAACTGTAGCGCTGGGGAGGGGGCTCGGAAGGTAATTCACGTGTATTATGGGGGTAGGCTACCTATAGACAGTACAGCCAAGACGGTTATAGATGGAGGTCTGTAGTTTTGTATGCGAATATAAACCCATTACTGCGCATTGCAGGGTGCTAAAATCTCGCTTCTAGGGGTTGTTTGGGCCACTGAACGGGAATCTGGGGTTACTTTTTGCCTATCACCCCCCTGGACCCGCCTATACGGCCCCCCCAGGAGGTCCTCAGGGGTCAAATTTTCGAAATTGAGATTTTGATGTCACTAGGGGTAATTTGGGCCCCTGAACACAAGTCTGAGATCCATTTTCGTCTAGGACCCATCTGAACCCCCTTCAGGGTACCCCTCTAAGGGGGTGAAAATTTTCGAAATTGAGATTTTGATGTCGATAGGGGGTGTCAGTTGATATTGTTTGGTCCGCGTGCTGTGCACTGGTCCACTTTGGTAGCCCTAGCAAAGTCAAGAATGGTCAATTTGACCAAATTTTAAAATATTTTCAATTTTTTTGAATAACTGTGAAAAATGTTATTTTGAGTTGCCGAACACGAATATAACGTCACTTTGACCAAAATTAATGATCACTTTTCAGAATGTATTATTTTCATACAAATATACTATTCAAGTGTCAGCTTTCCTGTCGTCAAGTAAAATAGCTGCGGCGGAAAAAGAAATAGGATTATTACAAAAATGCCCTTTCACCAAGGGCAACAGTGTGGGTAGAATAGGAAAGTTGGTTGATCTCATAGCGGAAAAATGCTAATAAGCTTGTCAACACCCGGGACAAGTTTTGCAGCCGAATAGGGAAACTCAGCTTGCTTAAGGTGGTAGTTGCGTTTTCGAGGTTTTTATGATTTCTATGTAAACTTTGCGCCACCAGTACTCAAGTTATAAGTGACGCCTGAGCATAAATTTTTGGAACAGTATTGTAAAGGTCAAAATCCCCAGGCATGTCTCTCACTTTTTTGAAATTTCATCTGTGGACATTTTTAGAGGGTTTTAATTACAAGAAAATATCTTAAATTTTCGGTGTGTTTGCTTTTCAGCTATTTTCTCAGTAAATTGACTAGTTATTCAAAAAGTGGGGGACATGCCTGGGGATTTTAAACATGTCAAAAACCTTACCAACTTTCAGCCCCAACAGGTAATCGTATGATTCAGAGCTGTGGCGCAAACTTTTTGTAAAAAATTTTAATATTTTGGAAAGGATCTTTATTTAGTCGCTTATACTGGAAAGAAAATCACAGGTTAAATTTCAAGGCATGGCATACATTTAGGAAAGATATTGTTCTACCTAATGCAAAAGACCGCTTGCGATTTGAATTTGTAAATGCTGAGCTATGGCTTTTTAAAAAAACACCTAAAAACGCAATTACCCCCTTAAGGGGGGGGGGGGCTACCTGAAAAAGTGAAAATTTTAGGTTCTCCGATTCGCTTCAAATCTGCACACAATGTAGCCCTAGCGAAGGCGCATCGCAGATGTAACAAACTGGAATCAATACTTTTGCCAATTTTTTGCTAGGGGCTCCCAAAAATTCAATTTTACGTGTAAATCATAGGCGCAAAAAAAAGTTTTTTGTGGTTGCAAAGCGTCCCTTCACCCGAAATTTTTGTTAATACTAAGTTAATGTCTACATAAATACAAACCAAAAATAGATTGCGCGTGGAGAAATTTAAATGAAATACCTGTATGTATAGGTAGAGTATTAATACTTTATAATCTATACACCTGACCCTAAGTCATGAGTGCTAGTAAGCGTCAAAAATGTTTTTCTAATTATTCGCGCGAATAGGGTGCAGAAACCACTAACGTGTCGGGCGACTGCTATTCTAACGCAACTCTTGTCCGCTTCATTTAGCAAGCTGAGTTTCCCTATTCGGCTGCAAAACTTGTCCCGGGTGTTTGACAAGCTTATTAGCATTTTTCCGCTATAAGATCAACCAACTTTCCTATTCTACCCACACTGCTGCCCTTGGTGAAAGGGCATTTTTATAATAATACACTATTCGTGATGTTTGTTGTTTCAGCTGTAAAAAGTTGTATCTGTTTGGCGGCGCAGCGGACAGCATCTATTCCAGCGACCTGCACTGTTTCGACATGGAGTCGCAGATGTGGGCCATCGTGAAGCCAGCGCCGGCCAGTAAAGTGCCCGCGGGCAGACTTTTCCATTCGTCCGTGGTTTTGGGGGATTCCATGTAGGTTTGCGACTTTTGGGATGAATTTTTGGTTGTTGAATTGTTTTTGGACACTGCTTGGTAGACAGATAACTATAATATTCAGATATAGCGTTCAGATTTTGCGTCTTTATCCTTTTTTCTGCTTATCTGTGTCCAACCTTCAGTGTTAGTGTTATCAGGTTGTAAACTCTAGCCAATGTATTAACTGTATATAATCTATTTTTAGGTATATATTTGGCGGCACCATCGACAACAATGTTCGTAGCAATGAAATCTATCGATTCAGCTTCTCATTCTACCCGCGGTGCACTCTACACGACGATTTCGGTAGACTGCTGGAAAGCCGACAGTTCTGTGATCTAAGGTGTGCTCTACATTTTGGGGCTGGATTTTAGTCAAAGTTTCAACAATTTGGTTAAAATTTTGACGATTTTGTTAGCGAAATTGTAAGATTTCGGCCACCAGTTTTACTCAGATTTCCAGGAAGGTCCCGTTCTAACTCCCCCCATCCCGTTACTGAAATTTTGTCTCCAAATATGCCAGGAATGTAACGTTTACCCGCAATGTGCAATAATTGCTACTAATTGTGGATTCGTTGTAATTGCTACTAATTGCAGATTATTTTAATCGCTACTTAATTACAGATTCGTTCTAATTGCTACTAAATTGCAATAATTGCTATTTAATTGCAGATTCGTTGTGGGCAAAGACCGCGTGCCTGTGTTTGCCCACATTGCCATCGTGTCCGCCCGTTCGGCCTACTTGCGCAACAAAATCAAACAGGCCCGTGAGGCCGCCTCCCCCGTGCCCCCGCCCCACGAGCCCCAGGCCCCCTCGGCTCAGGCTTCGGCTGCCTCGGCCGTCGTCTGCGAAGATTTCCTGCCCTCCGGTTCCCCCTCCGGCTTGCCCAACAAAAATGGGGCTCGGGATGTGAATATTTTGGGTGAGAAAATGGGGCAACATTTAGCTTTGTCCGGTTCATACGTTTTGTCCTTGTCCCTGCGGTCTTGTCCGTAAGCAATTTAAAAAACCTATGAATGGGTCTGTCCTTGTCCTTGTAAAATATTGTGATATTATTATACAAAAATTTGTGATTCAAAATGTTGGATGTGAATATTTTGGGTGAGAAAATGGGGCAGATGTTAAACGTGCGTCCAGAACTCTAGTCCCTGTGAATGAGTCAGTAGAAATCTGATTATATAGAGACAAGCAACCTCAGTGGTTTTGCTCGTTTAAGCCCGAACTAAGCCTAAGCCTAAGCCCAAAACAAAAATTCAGTCCTCATAGCCCGGCCTATCTTCAACACATGATCGTTCACAGTAGATAGACAATCCACAAATTTAGGCTTGCCCGGTTCATACCTGTCCCTAGTCCTACCATGGTAATTGTAAAAATCATGCATATAAGCTATATTATTGCAAAAAGTTTAACATGAAATTTGTTAAAAAGCGTTCTGTCGTTTCAAGCGGTTTTTTTATTTCAGACGTCTATATCACGGACGCAGAGCCATTTGCCTTTGAAATGGTTCTGGACTACATGTACACGGACAAAATAGACCCCACACAGCGGGGACAGGAGCCGATGTCCAACGGGGTAGTGCTGCTGATGATGGATGTGTACAGACTGTCTCTGCAGTTTTCCATGAAACGGTGGGGATTCTGAAAGTCTTTTTCTCTGAATCTATTTTTTTGTTTTTTTTGTATACCAAATTGAAGGAGTTGTCAAGCCCGGTTCATACTCGTCCTTATCCTTGTCCCTATCGTTTTGTCCTTAAACAGTTTCTAGAAAACTAACTGCGTAGACAAATGGACCAATTTGTTCACTGGAACCAAGTCGAGTGTCTAGTCCAGTTCGTATGCGAATAACAGACCAAACTGTTCAGTTGTTGAAACTTCAAAATAATTTTTCAAAACAATAGTCGACTAATAATTTTCCTCGTCCCTGCCCCTATATTGTTTAGGACAAGTATGTGAACCAGGCTTAAGCCTGACTGGACAAATGTATTAAATACACCTTTAAAAACAAATTGTAGACATTTAAGCCTAGTTCATATTTCTGTAAGCGTGTTTGGTTATCCGTAAGCAAAACCTTTGGATCAAACTGATGCCAGAAACTTGAACAGATGCTACGGTTGATGCAAGCTTAACTAGACTTGAGGCTTAATTCTGACTAAAAGTTGAAATTCTACTGGCTGTTTCCTTACTATTATTCTAGAGGTACCAAATTATCTTTTTTGTGCCAATGGTACGTTTTATACTTCCACGTCAAACACCAAATTTTTACTGCAAGACAAACATTTTGATCACAAAAAATAGTTTATTAGCTATTTTTGTACGTTTTTTACCTTTATTCCATAATTTTTTTCAGTCTAGAGCGATTATGCGTGCAATACTTGGAATCAATGATTGGGCATAAAAATGTTCTGGTCGCGCTGCAAAATTCCTCTCGACTTTGTCTGCACTACATCAAAGAATATTGCCTGAAATTCATCACGAAAGAATCGAATTATAACCATATTGTTATGAGTAAGGTAGGGTGACATTTGCATACGCGTACACGGGTTCTCAGTCTTGGTGGGCAGGGCTTGTATTTTTGAGGAATTTTTAGGGGGCTTATCCCGACTTTAACTCACAAAAACGCGAAAAATTACTTTGTTTTTGCTCAAAACACGTCAAGCATAAAAGTATTACAAATCCAAATTTGAATGCAGTATGTAGTGTTTATAAGCACTGGATTTTTTAACTAATAATTCTTTAGGGTATGTTCCCGTCGTATACCTAACTGTACCCTATACGATACATATTATCAAGAGTACATAATAGCGTCTCACTCTATATAGAAGAAGAGTGAGACATTCTCCAGCCTGCCTGTGTTCTAGCACAGGCAGATGCGCTGGTCGTTTTCGGGCTACATGTTGACATTCTATGCAACATGTGACTGGCCAATCAGAAGCGAGCTTCTATTCTCTGATTGGCAGACGCCTGTGCACGTGCTCCAATCATAAAACGGGATAAGATAAAAGGTTAATAACTCATTATTTATTCATAGTCTGCTTGTAAAAACATTAAAAAAGGTTTGCAAATACCTTTGGGGATATTTTGGCAAACTTCTAGCGAAATTGATTGAAAAACTTTGAAGAAATTCAGAAAAGTTTATATCTCAAAAGTTTCTCAATCAATTTCGCTGAAAGTTTGCCAAAATATTACTAGAAGCATTTGAAAACCTTTTTTAATGTTTTTGCAAGCAGACTATGAATAAATCATGAGTTATTAAGCTTTTATCCCTATCTTAATGCTTATCAACACATCAGCGATTATATACTAATGTGTGTTACGCAGGGAATCTACGCGCTGATTGGCCAGTCACATGTTGCATAGAATGTCAACATGTATCCCGAAAACGACCAGCGCATCTGCCTGTGCTAGAACACAGGCAGGCTGGAGAGTGTCTCACTCTTCTTCTGTATAGATTGAGAAGCTATTATGTACTCTTGATATTATATAGCAATATAAAAATGCAAAAACGCAGTTACACGTTAGTCTCAAAATTAAACCACGGTAAAACTGTCTTCAGTAAATCAATATCTTGAGATTCCCTTTTCCAAAAACAGATCCTTTATTGATTTCCATATTTCCAGGAATTCGAAAACCTCGAACAGCCGCTAATGGTGGAAATCATACGTCGCCGTCAAATTCCCTCACTGCGCCCGCTACAGGAGTCCGTTGCCATGGCAACCACTGCGGCTGTGGCTGGTGCAGTAGCGGCCACGGACGGCTGTAGTCTGGTGGACGACATGCGAGCCTTTCTGGACGACTCGGTCGGGTCGGAGTTTTGCGATCTGACCCTGATGTGTCGTGGAACGGCCATACCTGTGCATAAAGTGCGCTCACTCACAAGCTGATCTTATACACTATTAGTGGCGTGATTATTTCGTAATTTTACCGGCTCAACGGACATACGGCTTTGTAGTTTGTGAATTATGAATCTACCCTAATAAAGGGCTGTGTCGCAAAGGTAGTTATGTTTACAACGCTGAAACTTTTGGCAGCGTTCGGTGTGTTTTAAACTATTACATTTTTTTGTGTGTGAAAAGGTCTACTTTTATTTATACGCTTATCGCTTCTGGAGATCCAGAACGAACTGAACGTTTCAAAAAGGTGTATATACCAATGTGAACTTGACTGCTTTTACGACACTACCCGCTCAAGTGTAGTTAGATGCAGGGTTTTTTTTGTGCAAAACCCTGTGCAAATGCACACTTTTTTAAAATTTTGCACACAAAAATTAAAATTTTGCACAATAATGCACAGTGCCCGATGGGCATGGGATATGCTCAAAATGCACTGTTTTTAATGCCAAATCGAAAAAAAATTCTGGGGGCTGCCGCCCCCAGACCCCTGCATCTACTGGCATAACTGGCGGCATCATCAACGGCGGCAGATTTTTATACTGCTTCTTGGCAAAAGGCACAATGATTTGCGTAATTGCTGTTCAAATTGCTAGTTTTATTTTTCTAAAAATCGTGTTACACATTGTCAAAAATCATAAGTCTCTAGCTCCCCGGACCTCCACAAACTACGGCATCTACGTTTCTAAACTAAATTGTCTCCCGAAGTGGGGGAATTGCTTTGCTCCACCCATTCTGAAAATTTCCTAGATCTGCCACTGATATGATTTTATGTATGTATATATATAACGTAACAAGGGCATACATACCAAGGGGGGGTGGTGAAAATTTCCGCCCCAGAAATTTTTTCCAGTAAAATTTTACACAAGGGACCCCCCATTGAATTTCATGGCCCGGCCAAAAAATTTCCGTTTCGTTTTTTATTAACCAAATTTTGCCCGAAAAATAAAAAATTTCTACATTTTCAGGGGAATGCCGCCCCATATCTCAGCAATGACCCAGAACAATTCGTAAACAGTTGCTGATGAAATGTTTTTCAATGCAAAATTTATTTCAAAATTCGATATATAAAAGCTCTGGCTTCTTGGGACTGCCGCCCCTAGACCCCGCAATCACCCAGATTCGCCAGCAAAGTGTTGCTTAAAGTTGCTTTTTTAATGAAAATTTTATTTTAAAATTCCACAAAAGCTGTGGCTTTTGGGGGCTGCCGCCTCCAGACCCCCGCCAATTATGGCACACACATTTTTGCAAGATTAATTTAAGGAAGGTGGGTCGGCTTCCCTACGCTCAAAAAATTTCTTGGATCTGCATCTCACAGTCATTGTGCTAATGCCAGTAGTTTCCAATATTTAGAATTTCAGCACACCAACATAAACATAGCTGCAACCAGCAAGGGTGTATATACCCAGGGTGGACGGATGGAGGGAATCTCCTCTTTTTGGTTTTTTATGGTCCGGCCGCAAAAATTTTCTGATATATACGTCACTAATTGACCAAATTTGGCATAAAAATCAAAATTTTTCCCATTTTTTGTGGGGGCTGCCGCCCCCAGGCCCAGGCCCAGACCCAGACCCCTGCGACTCTGTGGCTTACTAAGCCTTGCTATTACATATCTTTCATCAAAGCCTATGCATGTATACACGAGTACATTATGCTGCATTTGCATGTCTACACGAGTATATTATGCTACATTTACTGGTGGAATACACCGTCTGATATGACACTCCCATCTTTTGTTTTAAATTTTGTCGGAAAGTTTCTGATACGTCTCTGTCGGATGTGACGTGACTTACTATCTTGTGTTTTAATTTTTCTGTCGGAAAAAATTCTGATGCGTCTCCAGTTGACCAAATTAGGTCTGAAAATTAGAAAAATCGCCAATATTTTTATGGGGGCTGCCGCCCCCAGACCCCTGCAACTTTTTGTTTTAGTAATCTTGCGTTTGTAAGGCGTTTTATGAGTGTTAAAATTGCTAAAAAATGCCTTTTCACCCATTACAAAAAAGAATAGTCATTCAAAATTTGTTCTAGGTACGCCACTGATACGTACGTACCTCTAGAGGTATAAAAACGCGTATATTAGCTTCTATATAGGCGAAAAAAACGCATTTACAGTTTGCACAGAAAAATAAAATTTTGCACACTAAAATTAAAATTTTGCACAATTATGCACACAAAATTTTTTGAAAAAAAAAACCCTGGTTAGATGGAATGAACGGGGAGTATATAACTAGTACTATATCGAAAACGTTAGGGTCACAATACCAACCATTACACCAGTCACCAAAAAACTGGTATTGCTTACAGTTTCGTTCTTCGTACGTGAATCGCATTTATATTACGTTTACTAGATGAGACGCCGTCAAGTCTATTATAATATACACAAGATTACTGGCTGCTCAGCACAGGCCCATTAACTCAGTTGGTAGAGTACTACGCTGCGCGAATCCAGAGACGGGTGGTTCGATTCTCCCCTGGGTCAACGAAATAAGGCTCCTCTCTTTGTTTTTCGACAACAATAAGAGATGTCAATCGGTCGAACGAGAGTTCTGAGACCGTTTATGAAACTAGAATTCGGAGTTACACTCTGGTTAATTTCCTTTTTCTTTTATTTTTTAAGAGATAGAATTTTTGTTTTTTCATCTTCAAGATGAAAAAACAAAAATGCTATAGAACCCTTTATTTTTAGGTAATCCTAGCAGCGCGCTCCGGCTATTTCGAGGCCATGTTTCGCTCCTTCATGCCGGAGACCAACACTGTCACCGTTTCCCTTGGCGAGGTGGTCCCGTCGGTTCATGCTTTCAAATCCCTGCTGAAATACATCTACTATGGCCACACGGATATGCCACCCGAGGATTCCCTATTCCTCTTCTCTGCACCCTGTTTCTATAGTTTTAGCAATAATCGACTGCAAGTGAGTGATTTTTGCAAGGCAATTTTTTTGTAGGATTGGAGAATGGATGCAGAAAGCGCAAATGTGTCATGGGACTGGATACTATTGTGATAATTTTTTTCGCATACCGTGACACCATGAAATTCATATTCGCAGCAATCTAATTGTCTCTTATCTTCAAAAAGCAGAAATTTCCGCGTCAGACGCTTATATACTACCTCCTATTTAACTCAGAGTGCCAACGGGAGACTTTTTGTAGTGATGCAGTATAATTGACAAATAAAGACTTTTATGAACGTTGTCGCATGGCGTAAAAGAAAGCCGTCGACGCCGTGCCACCGATCTCGATCAAACTGGCTGTGAATGATTCAAGCTTTATTAAAATAATGGACCTTTATTATAATTATAGTAGATATTAATAGGTATAAAAATTACTTTAATAAGTATTCGTCTACAATACAATATTATATTTACTATTCGTTCATTTTCAGGTATTTTGTAAGGAAAATTTGGAGACGAACATCCGTTGGGATAATGTGCTAGAAATCCTGGAGGCGGCGGATCGAATCCAGGCAAACGAAATGAAAAAACATGCCCTCAAGCTGATTGTCACGCATTTTTCGCAAGTGTCCCGGCTGCCGAAATTGAAAGAACTTAGCCGTGATTTATTGCTGGACATAATTGGAGCCGTTTCACAAAGAATTTCCACCAATGGAACGGTTATGGACGACCCTTGTAGGGCGACGACTAATTTATAAAAAAAATTAAAAAAAGGAATTCAATGGGACTCGAACCGAGGAACCGTGAATCCGCGGCGAAGGGGTTAGGCAACGGATTAATGAAGCCGATGTGATATATTATGAGTAGTAATTGATTAAAATACTTACCACACATGTAAACGGCCTCTCAGTCTGGGGGAGCGTGTCCCGGTGTTTTTTTTTAATTTCACGGGGGCTTGTCCCGACGCTTCAGGGACTCGAACTCACAACAACGCAAAATTTGCCTAAAATGGAAAAGTTTTTCTAAAGTTGGATAATATTTTTCGCGTTTTTTCGCTTTTGCGAGTTTTGAAACATTTTACAGCTATCTGATGCAAATTTTGGTTTTTTGGCACCTTTTTTCCATCACTAAGGATGGAGCTTGCCCCAATAGGTCAAATCTGAGGGGCTTTTCCGGATTCAAATCTGGAAAGGGGGCTTGCCCCCTCTCAGACCTCCCCTGCACATCGGTGGTAATTACTATTATTGGTATTTAATTAAGGCCAGTAATTATGTAGGATTCAATAACAATTTTAAATTTTAGTATTGGTGCAGTAAACAACTTGAGTATTTAATTTTTTTATTTTCCGAATTTTTTTGTGTTCTTGGTTTTTGTTTATCAATAATTTGATTGATTTGATCGATGGGGTTCGAGGCTCATGAACTTTTATTTTAGGCTTCCATAGTTTTACAATTTAGACTATTACCGTAGGCGTACTTTATGGTTACGTATATATATTTTTATTTGTATACAAGATTGCTTTTTTGTTTTTGTATGTTTATGTACAAACTTTAGCTTTTTTAGACATTTTTAAAAGAATGTTTTTGATACAGAAGAAAAGGAAAAGATAAGAGGCAAAAAGAAAAGAAAATTTTCAATGTAGCGTGAAGTGCGATGTTTTGTTTCGTTCTAAATTAACAATAATTTCAACTCCTAAGTTCCAAATTTGTGCACTATTCGTGAATCCTGACCAGTAAAACCAGTTTTTTAAACTTAAGCTAAACATAAAACCTAACAGACATAAGTGTCTGAATTTTTATCCCAGTTTGGCACTATTATGTGCAGATTCTTAAGTCTGACCAAAAATTGCTGAACCCTGAGGCTGAGACAAAACAGGTGGCATGATTTTTGTGAATGCTCGCTGTACTCTTGATGCTTGCAATTCGTTCTTTTCGTAACGAAATCGCGTGTTTCTTTTTCTCTTCATCAATTTTCGGTCAGACTATAGTTTTTGGATCGATTCATACTTGACACATAGTCCTAGATCGTGTTACGTTGACTCTTAAAACTATGACGACAAGCTAAACCTTTATTATTATGCAATTATTGAATATGCAACCGACTAAAATATGCGGCTGTAACTAAGTATGAATCGACCCTGAATACAGTTGCTTTCTAAATTAGTGCTTGTGCCCAAGGCTAGTCAAACGTGTTAGCTGAAATTGAAAGTGTATAATTTCTTTTTAAAGCTGACTCAACTATTTTTTATGCGGAAAATGACGGAAAACAAAAAAGTATACTTTGTCCGTTTAGCCGTCGCCATTAAAAATAAATTTATGTTACTGTGAAGTATATTTTTTATACTGAAGTGATTTTGCATTGAATTTCAATTCCCTTGTTTTTGCATTCTCATTATTTTGTCTTTGTAATATGGCATAATATTGCTTTGCTGTAATTTTGCAGTGCATGTGTGATTTTTTACTTACCTTCTTTTGTGTGTTAAGATTATTTATTTCAAAAAATTGGGCTAAAATTACGGCTGTAACTCAACTTTTACACAGGTTATTTACATTTATTTTTTGTTTTTTAGCGCAGACAAATTCTATTTGTTTTTTAAGAATTCTGACAACCAGCGGCTAATTTTTATATCCTATATCTTTCTTTTTACGTGTGCCGTACTGCGGTTTCGAATTGGTGGCTATACGTCAATTAAATACTCATTTTGATGCTTTGCTTTAATAATACTTTGAATAGTTTTAAATCATGGTAATAGAAGTGCATAATTTTGCTAGTGAAATAAAATGTTTTATGGTGTGGTTTGGCTGATGTGTCTAGTAAACTCAGTTTACTGTGTTGAGTGCTATTATGAAAGAATTCCGCTAACTTGTTTGTCACTGCTGTTATACCTAGTTCATAGTAAAGTTGTGTTTTTGATGCGACGTATTTTCATTTCATTTGATTTGATGTGTCCATTCTCAAAAACCATCCGATTTGATTTGATTGGGCTCTTTCAAAATAAATCGATTTTATTTGATCCATCAAAACTAGTTTTGATTTGATCCATAGTTTCTACATTAAAACAACCCTAGTTCATAGTAGTCAGTGTCTGTAAGCAAGTACAGTTTATAGACGTCTATTAGGTAGATTGCACATAAAAAATTGGCCCTTCAGAGCTGTTCATTTTTTGGAATTCTTAAAGTGGGTGATCCGAAGATCTTCTGTACCTGTTTATGACACTTGTGACGGCTGCACTTTTGCCTTAAGCTTAGGTTTCAGGCGTAGGCATTTTCTTTTTCTTCTCTGGTCACCCACTTTAAGATACTCAATTTTCTGTGATAGCTGACACAAATTTTTGCTTACAACCCTTACGGACAAGTATGAGCAAATTAAGTTGCGTTAACGGGTTGCCGACCTTGGCAGGGGAACCTCTACACATGTGCATATTAAGTGAAGGCTGCTTATTGTCAACAGGGGTGCAGATCTAACCCGATTTAATGAGAACAGTTGTTTATTAATTGCATACCATAAAAGGCAAAACGAATGGCCCTTGCGGAAAGTGGGCGGGGGGGGGGGGGGCGGTTATCGCCTTCACCCGCCCTCCCCCTTTAGTCCATAGTTACCCTTGAGGAAGTAAGGACAAACAAAAACAAGTTATGAGAAATCGACACAATCATTTTGCTTAATTTTTCACACGAGTCAGTTGTACGCGACTGTAATTTGATTCATGTTAAAAGTGGTTATACTTGGTAGGCCAGTTGTTTGGGATTTAGTCAAGGACAAAATGATAAGGACAAGTATATTGGCCTTTTGGCTACACACTGATCAGCAACACCTTAAATACATTAGTAATTTTGCAGACTACTACGACTACTAACGTAACGGTTTACTGTTTTAGAAGCATCCGAAATGACTACAAATTATTCAGTCACAATTCTGTATCCTAATGCACGGCGAGTCAGTATATCGGTTGATCCCACGAAAACGCTGTATTCTGTAAGTTTAGCTTGTTCGGAAAGCTCATATTATAACATGACTAACGACTAAGGGCCTATTCCTTTACCGGATTAAAGGGTTAATTATAATCGGACTAAACGGTTTAAAAATTATGCTGAAAAATGCCATTCCATAACTTCCGGATTAAACGGACTCCAGTTTTTTAGCGCCTGCTTTTTCATTAGAGTAAACGGACTCAACTATGCACGCCAATGTCAAGCCTACATAAACCAGTGACCGTTTAGGAATAGAATGGGACTAAACTAAAGCAGCTGACTTAGTTTAGTCCCAGAAGTCATTCCTAAGCCTCATACTAAGTCTAATCCGTTTAGCCCGATAAATGAATGGGTCCTACTACAACTTCAACTCCCTTTTTGCATTCCACCCTATGAGTCAGTTTTATTGTGTTATAAACTGAGACTTTATTAAACCATAAGTATACTGAGTCTTTCCTATTTTAGGTGTTAGACGAAGCATGCAAGCGACAGGGTCTAAACTCCAGCACTCACGGTCTGAGGTGATTTTACTGAAACTGAACTGTCCTTAATCTGTTGTAATTACGTATATAACTTCTTACTAATTTTTCAATTAATTTTTTTTAATTTAAATTTCACTGCACCATAATGCGAAAGTTGGTGATACTGATATTTAAGCCTGATCGATTGTGTTCTGTTTCAACTAGCGGGAATGGTAAAATTACTTTTCGACTTTCACTTACATACCTCTAAACTTTATACTAAGATTGAGAAATTAGATTTATGCTAAACCAGATGTGTACGGCCCTTGTGTGCTTGATTTTAGGTTTCATCGAAAAATGGTCGATCTTTCGACGCCATTTCGTCTTTGTGGCTTGCCGAACAACTGTCAGTTAGATTTAATAGAACTTCATTCGAATTCCGGTGAAACCAACAATGCTGCTCAAACGACGGGTCCTACCACCTCGAAAACGCCGGCGGAAATTGTAGGTTCATTGACCAGTGATGTTTTCCACTAGGTGGCGTGCTGCCGTGATAATCGGTTATTTCTCAATGTCGAAAAACTAAAGTCTGACTGAAAAATGTTGAACACTGAGATCTGAGACAAAACATGTGAATTCATTACAAAACGAACGAGTTTCAGCCATAAAGAGTAGCTGCTAAAATCACTCCCAGTTTGCTTTTCGTGTTTAACATGTTTTAGTTAGATGTTAAACTAGAGACCATCTCTGTTTTAAGAGTTGTTTGTTGATCTTGAAATTGAAAAATAGCTAAATACTTTTGCAAAGTTTTGATACATTCGTAGCGCATATTAGTACAGTAAAGACCATAAACAATTCAGCTTTAGGGGGCTAATCACATCTCAGTTTATTTATTTCAGGCAACTGTAGCCTTACAGCTGGAATCTGGACAACGAGTGATGGGTAGTTTCAGTGTGGACTCAAGCCTGTGGGAAGTATTACAGCAGATGGATAAAACACAGTACGCTGCAATTCTGCTAAAGTATGACCAAAAATTGCTGGACCCTGAGACTGAAAGAAACACGCGATTTCATTACGGAAAAAACGAATTGCAAGCATCAAAAGTGCAGCCAGTAGTCACGAAAATCACGCCATCTGTTTTGTCTCAGGGTTCAGCAATTTCAGGTCAGACTTACGGTGTACTGCACCAAAGCGGATTAACTGATGATTAGTTTAAACCGATTTAGCTCAGGCTTAAATTCCTTAAATCGGTTCAAGTCCGCTGCACCAGTGAAGATTAGCGCAGTTGGCGCTCAAGTGTTAGTTGAAAACTGGAGTTTAGCTGCGATTTAGCGGAGATTTAACTAAATCTATTCAACTGGAGATTAGCTCCAGCTCAGACTTAAGTTAATCTGATTTGGTGCAGTCCCCCATTAGTTAACTAAAGTCTGACCAAAAAATGTTGAACACTGAGAAAAAGTAGGTGGCATGATTTTAGCTGCTCCTCGTTGTGCTCTTGATGGCTGAAATTGTTTTTTTTCGTCATGAAATCCACATTTTGTTTTATCTCAGTGCTCAAAATTTTTTAAGCTCAGTGCTTGATTGGGAAGGAAAAAACTGGTGAATTTTTGCGAAGCTTGGATAGCTTTTAGAAGAATTCTTTTGGCGTAAAAATTTGGAATTGGACATACATAATAAATGCGAGCTGTATTTATAAAAGACGATCTAGACTGAAATCTGAAAAAAATAGTTGCACCACTTCTAAGCATGAGATTTTGTTACGAAAAGAATAGATTTTGACTATCAAGAGTACAGCAAGTAGTCGCAGAAGTCATGCCACTAAATAAGGAAGTGGCGCAACCTTTTTTGGAGACTTGGTCAGATTTTATTTAGAAGAAGCATGAAGCAAGCTTAAGATCTGATGCTAGTGATGCTCAAGGCCGGTTCATAGCTTGTCCTCAACAACTTCGGGACAGGGACAAGGACACGTCTTGGTCAACTAGTATGAAGCGTTAACACGGTTTTTCTGAATTTTTGCACACAAACTGGACTTGATGCTTAGTACTTTCTTCGTATCGAAAATTGACTCATTTGCCCATATATCTTTCTTGGTATTGCTTAAGGACAAAACGATAGGGACAAGGACAGGAATGAATATGAACCGGGCTTAAAGGTGATAAAAAATTTTCCGTGTTTGATCTGATATTGAGTATATTATGATTTGTTTAATTAAGTTGTTTGTTCTATTTTTATTGCAATTATTATAGCTGCCTGAAGTTGAATCTCTCCAGTGACATGCTACAGGATAATACTGTGCCCTTTGTGCAATATCTCAATACTGGGGTATGCAACAAATGTTCAGTTTAAATTTAAAATCCAATTTTTCAATTTACTTTCAATTTATTGAAAGAAAGCTACCTTAGAGTACTCTCAGAACCGTGCTTCTAATTGTAATATGTTCGCGAAAGGTATTTTTTCAGTAGTTTCTTAGCATTACTACAATCGTGTTTAATTATTAATTAGTATTAATTAAATTTCAGCTGATGGGCAGCCTAGAATTGCAGCACACCAAACTGAGAGATTTGGGCACCAAAGCTGGGGCTAGATTGTTGATTCGGTTGGTTTCTTGGTTTTTTTAAAGCTAATCAACATACTGTTTTTTGAGAACGCAGCTGTTTTTTTGGCAATCTACGGCTCCTGTTGTTTCTTATTTTCCAAATATTTTGTATGACAGAAATGTTTTTTCTGGAACTTTAGTCTTCTCACAAGTTATAATAACCCTCCTACGACCCTTTGACTGAAGGAGGTCTCCACGTGTAAAGCCTGCTTCATACTAATTGTTCTTAAGGACACAGACAGGACAAGGTTAATTTGTGGTCATCTATTTGGAAGCATTGACTAAATCATTTCGTATATTTTTTTGTACACGAATTGGACTTGCTCACATCTTTCTTCGTGCGCAAAAAGGCTCTTTGCCTAGGTATTTTTTTAATTCCTTAAGGTCTAAGGACAAAACAGTAAGGACTAGGACAAGGACGAGTATGAACCAGGCTCTACGGAATCACAATATTGAACATCTGAGGATGAAAAAACACAAGGTTTACCTCTATCTTATTAGTGCACAACCATCAAACCAACAAAATGCATTATGATTGCTTGAAACTTTATGCCCCCCTTCTTACACGTATGGCAGAAATTTTTTCTCAGGATTTCTTATTTTTTTTCTAATTTCAGCTTCAGTCGCCGAGCAGTGAAGCCAGCCGAAATGGAGGCCATCAATGGTCGAGTTCAGGAGAGGCTAGCCAAGGATGCCAAACTGATGCAGGTCTATCAGACGAAACTTGAGGAACAGAGACGATTTGAGGCCGAGGAAACAAGCCGGCGACAAATGGAGGAAGCCAAGCGACAAGCCCAAGAAGCGGGAGGCAAAACTGTGGCGCCACAAAAACAGACTGAGGTTTGCGGAGCTTGGACTATCCCTTAAGCACCGGTTTATACCACTGTCCTTGTCCCTATCGTTTTGTCCTTAAGCAATTTCAAGAAATCTACTGTAACAAATGAGTCACTTTTTGGCATGAAGATAGTCCAAGTGACGTCCAGAGCGTATACAAAAAATTTGCCGAAACGCTTCATTCTTATCTTCACAGCTGGTGAGCGAAATTTGTCCTTGTCTCTGTGTTTTTACTTTTTAAGGACAAGTATGAACCGTGTTTTAGGCTTGATTCATACTTACAGCCGTATGAACCTCTATAAGCCTAGCTCATAGTAGCGCGGAACTGTCCGTAGTTGTCCGTGTCCGGAAGGTTGTCCGTAACATTTGTCCGTGTCCGTGTCCGTCAGCAGCATTAATTCATACTGCTACGGACACTCTACGGACAATGCGTATGCATATAAAATAACACCAACATCTTTGCTGTGCAGCAGGCGAGTGTGTGAACGCAAGTTTTGAAAAATCAATAAAAACGGTCTGCACACATAAAAAGCAAGCTGTTTAGCTGAAAATACGACCAATTTCACATTATTTTACTATGCGCGGAAGAATTTTATGTGCACGTACGTACACGTGACTTAAAGGCTACAATCTGATTGGCTATTCCCTTACGGACACGGACAAAAGTTGAATTTAATTTTCCGGACATCCGAACAGCCCTTACGGACACTCACGGACAAGTTCTTACGGACATCCAGACAACTGTGAAACTGTTACGGACACGGACAGCCCTTACGGACAACTATGAACCGGGCTATAGCCGGCAAAATTACGAAATAGTCACGCCACTAATCGCGTATAAGATCAGATTGTGTCGTGACTATTTCGTGACTATTTTACCGGCTGATCGGACATACGGCTGTGAGTATGAATCCAGCCTAAGTATGAACCAAGCTTTATTGTTTTTCAGCCCACCCCCGCTCCATCGCGACCCGTCGATCCCCCTCGGCCTCCCCATACCGACCGTCTAGACCGTCTGCAGTCTATGCTGCAGGATGTAGACCGCAGCATTGTGGACAACACCAATTTGCCCACCCAGTTTAGACCCATCCTGCCCCAACCCCCACCCGATTTGCTGCAACATGAAATGTTGGTAGTGGATTTTTCCAATTTCAAGGTATGGAATAACTATCATGTATTGTATGTTTGTGATGTTAGAATATGTTTAGAATATTTTATATAATATATATATATATATATATATATATATATATATATATATATATATATATATATATATATATATATATATGTGTGTGTGTGTGTGTGTGTGTGTGTGTATAGTATTGTATTATGTCTATGTGCTTATGTGCTCTTGATATATCTGACGTGAGCTACTACTAGGAGCAATGGCATATTATATGAAAAAAGGGGGGCACCCAATCGCGTGGGGGGGAAGATCCAGAAAATCTGAGCGAAAGTGGGTGAAAATGGCACTTTCTTCAAAAATTCAGTTAAATTTAGGTATTTATGGTCGATCAGGGAGGGAAGCTAGGGTTCCCAAAATTTGGCTGGAGAAGATCCTCCAAATTTTCGACCCATATTTACATGACGTATGAGCAATGGATTTAATTGAGTTGAGACTAGTCATTGATTAGCGAGTTTGTAGTTTTTTTATTTGTTTATCTTTTTTATTATTATCGTTTCATTTCAGTTTATTAACGTTTATTATCTTTTTATTTCAGTTTCCCGAAGAAACTCGCGGTCAGGATCTTCGTCCACTCGAATCAGAGTCACAGTAATTGTTTATAATGATTAATTTGATATAATTAATTAGCTATTAAGACTATTTGATAAGCAATTATTAAGTATTAATTATATTACATCATTTACATTGGCAAAGTTGACATTGTATGCACGAGGTATTGACGTTTTTCAGTAATATTGTCTGAATGGTTGCTCATCTCATGTTGTCATAAAGTTTTTAAATTTGTAAAGTATTAAAGTAATAAAAGTAAATTTACTTCTTAAAGTAACTAAAGTATTTCGAATTAAAGTTAAGGAATAGTTCAAGACTTGAAGTTAATATTCTAGTTTATTGTTAGTTATATATTTTTTTTGCATTTATTTTCAGGACTGCCCGTACCGACACTGAAACGTGTCAGCCCTGTGATAGAAGAACTGTGATTTTTCGTCAACAACAGTCAGTTGTCACTGGTGAGGTTCGATTCATACTTACAGCCGTACATGCGCTTAACCAGACAATAGCACACTTGGTTGTTAACTAATTAATAACTTATTAATTCACTATTAGTTGACTAAAAACTAATAATATTAAGTAATAGTTAACTCATTAACAACAGTTGTCCATGCTGTATAGAGTCAAATGGACGCTGATTAATTTACTTGCTCTTTTGCACAAAGGCTTCATTTTATTCCTAAAGTTTACGCACGCATTCTACATGAATACTTATACCTGCAGCGCCGCAGGTTCTGCTGAAATTTCAACTGAGCTAAACCAACGGTTTAAGAAAATTTACGAAATTCGTAACAAAGCATTCGATATATTATAATGAAATTATGTGCTAATCATGCAAAACGTACGTAAAACCAATCAATTAGTAAAACCACCTTTGTGAAATCCACCCATATGAGTCGTAGGTTCGAACTATGTGAATTTGTGCTGCTTTTTATGGTTATTCTCTACACGGCTCTTGTTTACGGTATTAACTTAGTACTTGTTTTTTTGCAGACCAATTTCTAAAATTTTCGTGAGTTTTAGACACAGCGGACGATATTGCCCAAGATTTCTTTGAACTGACTGTAAACGATGCAAAATTGATGCAGCAGCGACTAAAAGAAGCCAGGTAGAAGATTATAGCCTTATTATGGATAAGTTTATGTCTAGTATGCTAGCAGAAAATTAAGAAGTTTTTCACAATTGGAAAAATTTTGAAAATTTAAAAAATTGTGTTGGTTTGTTTTTGATTTGTTTTGTGTGGTAATTTGAGTTGTGATGTTTGTTATTTTTGTTTTTGATGTATAAATAATATTTGGGGTTTTTTTTTTTTTATTTATTGTTTAGTAGAAGGAAATGTGAATGTTGATAAGAGTGGGTTTGTATAAGTAATTTTGGGTTTTGTGTTTTTTTTTTTTTTTTATTTTTGTGTGTTTTTTTGTTTGTTTATTTTGTTTTTTTTTTTTTTTTTTGTTGTGTGTGGGTTTTTGTTTGTTTTTTGGTTTAGACGCTTTTCTTATACTGGAAACAAAATCACAGGTTAAATTTCAATGCATGGCATACATTTAGGAAAGATATTGTTCTACCTAATGCAAAAGACCGCTTGTAATTTGAATTTGTAAGCGCTGACCTATGGCTTTTCAAAAAAACACCTAAAAACGCATTTACCCCCTTAAATGTCTAGTATCATAATAGTAGTCAGATACTCGAGATTTAATATGGCAATATTAATATATTGTCCTTTTACGGAGGAAAAACTTACCTTGACACTAGTACAAAGTTTAGTTCCTGGCATGAAGGGTTTTCATAGGTAGAGATGGTGAAGTAAGTAATGACTTAGTCATTTTGCTTATACTAATAAGTTCTGCCACAAATGTAGCCGGTTATGTTATTGTCAGATAATTGTGTCGGCTGAATGAACTAGTACTGACTGCTTGGGTCGATTGATACTTACAGCTGTGTATTCGTTTAGTCGGAGAATTTAAATAATCAAGGCCACACACTCTGATCTTATGCACTATTAGTGACGTGACTATTTTGTTACGTTGTCGGCTGAACAGACAAACAGTTGTACATATGAATGAATAGACACTAGATAATGACTAAATATTAAGTTAATCTAATCCTAATCCCTTTAATCCTTTTTCCAGCCAATCATATGGGAATCGCGCCTTGTTGTCTGAGAAATTCGTCCACGAGCAAAATGAGACTCGAAAACTGGACGCGTGGCGATTCACTGTCATTCGATTTTTGTTTCCCGACAACATTCGAGTTCAGGCTACTTTTAGATCCGCTGAATTTGGTAAGGATATGAAAATATATGTATCTATTAATATTGATAATTGGTAATGATATGAAAATATATGTATTTATTAATAATCATATTAATTGGAAAGAGTACTAATTTCAAAATTGTGTTAAGTAGATTAGATTAATTAGATTAAGTAAATGACGAAAATCTGTAAAACTTTGTAGAACGACTAAATTGTATCATATGAATTTGCTTGCAAAATTTTATGGATTTAAGTTAATGTTGAGTATCTGAAGTTTATCTAGTTAATCTAATCCAATTAATTTATGAAAGGCCCACAGAAAAAATAAAATAGTTAAGTAATTGTAAATCGGAAATCTACCGTTTCCCTGAATAACAAAGGTTCACTCAATCTGATTGGTCTATTACCATCTGCACTGCAGTTTGATTGGTTGATTAACGGTGAAAAAACTAACCCGAGTTTGCAATTTTATGAAGTTTATGAAGGTTTATGCAATAGTTTATGAAGGAGTTTTTTGTTTTTTTCAGACTTCTAAATTTTCAAATTATTTCTCAAAAACTATTTCAGAAACTAATTGAGTACAACACAGATATTAATAATGGCAATTTTAGCTTTTTTTAGTTACTTTTGCAATATTTTTGTTTCAGTAACCGCATTGTATGAATTTGTGCAAAGCTTACTGGAGAATCCATCCGTTGAATTTAGACTTGGTAAGAGCCAGAGTATTAACTCTTTATTAACACGCAGAATCTGCGCGCTGATTGGCCAGTTACTTGTTTAACCATTGACTTAAACAAAGGCAGTGAGAGGGGTAGTGTAGTACTCCTTTCTATAAGTATAGGACATTTTACTATGTCCCGCTATAGTTAGGGTAATTTTTGTGTGCTATGTAGTCTGTAGACATTCTTTCGCACTTTTCGACGTAGATCCTGTACGACGGTTTCGTAGTCCTAGATGTAAGCGTTGGTCGACCCAGTGTATTACAAACTGTGTCGATTCTACACTAATCTTTACTTCATTGTTATTGCCCAGTCTCTTTTAGTGTAGATCTTGTAGAGCCTATTTTGAACCCAATTGTGTAGTCCAAGATGTAGCCCTTGGTCGACCCTGTGTATTAGCACTTAGCAGCTGTGTTGATTCTACACTAATGTTAGCTTGAGTGTTATTGTCCTATCTCTTGCACATTTCAGTGTAGATCTTGTAGATCCTATTTTGAACCCAAATTTGTAGACCCAGATGTAGCCCCTTGGTCGATCCTGTGTATTAGCAGCTGTGTTTGTTCTACACTAATTTTTGCTTCAGTGGTATTTCCCAATGTTTTTTTGCACATTTCAATGTACATCATGTAGATTCAGATGTAGTTCTTGGTCGACCCAATGTATTACAAAGTGTTTTCGGTGGAATACATAAATGCAGTCTTCTTAGTTCAGTATTGCTAAAAGCAGCCTAAGCGCAACATTCTAACCTATGTAATACATGTATAATTTTTCGTTACGATGTTGTATGTTACTGAAATAGAACGCTTTAGACCGCACGGGGGGAATCGGCGAGGGGGGGTCTTCTCTAGTTTAGGCCATTTTTCGGTGACAGCCATTTTCGAAAATTTTTCAGAATTTTTCGATTTTCAACTCATTTTTGGGGTACTTTTTTGGCCGCAGTTGAAAAATTTTTTTTGCAATTTTTCATTTTTTTACGCATTTTTGGGGCACTTTTTTGGTCATCAGAGGGGGGTGGGGGGTGTGGGGCGGACACCCCCCCCCTACCTGCCCGTCTGTACATCTATACGTTAGACTGCCTTTATGTATTCCACCCAGTGAATCTACACTAATAATGTTTGCTTCAGTGTTATTGCCCAATATGAATGTGCCCGAGGAACGCAAGACCATTCTGGCAGCCAATCTGTCTCCCACAGCTGTGCTGTCTGTTCGGGCTGTGGATCGCAAGAAACAAAGTCAGTGTAGTTTTCGCAGTTGAAGCTGTTTTTTAGGATATTATGCTGCTGGCATATTTTTGGGCAATTTTTTAGAAGCGGGAAAGAGGCGTGATGGGGCTGGGGGGGCTACCGTAGCCACCATGAGACTGTTTACACTTACAGGGAATTGTTTTTTATACGTGAATATATTGAGTAAGTATTGCATACCTAATGCTGAGTAAAATGATACTGAATTTGACAAAAAAACCAGAAAACACGGAGCAGTTAAAAGTATTAAAATTTTGTTGAAACTTCGTTTATCGTTATGAAGCTTTTGGGATATGGGGAAACCCATTTGAAATTGTGCGTTCAAAGTGGCAGAGTCGCCCCCCCCCAGTAAATATATGCCAAATCGGCACTAAAGCCTTGCAACCAATTACTCTTTAATCCACTTTAATCTAAACAAACAACCAAACACTTTAATCCACTCCTGATATCTATAAATGGCGAAGGAGCTCGTTAAGTTTAGATACTCAACTAAAGTCTCACCAAAAAGTGATTAGTACTGAACGAAAACAGGTGGCGTGATTGCAGCAGTACTGGCTGTGCTCTTGATGGTAGAAATTGGTTCTTTTCATAATGAAATCACATGTTTTCGTTTTTAATTTGTTCAACATTTTTTGGTCAGACTTTCCACGTAATGCCGTTAAATACGATTCGTGATTGATACAAATCTTTATTTTTTTATCAAGTAAGTTTTTGCGTCCCCGTTTCAGATGTCGTTTTGAAAGCTTCACTGACTACCCAATTGAAAACTAAATCGGATGCAGATAGTGAAGCAAAATCCTGGTAACTTTTTGAAACTAATGGTACTAAGCTTTGGCGTATTTTTAGCTGTAGCTAAAAGACTGGGTATTGATGGTATCGTGTTGGTAGCTACACTAATCTATATATTATATTTTCACAGTGATTATTGACTTATGATATTCATTGATTGCGTGGCTTTATCACCACATGGCCTAAAGTTCGGTTTCCCAATTTGGCATGAGAAAACTGACTTAATGGTTCGATAGTAGAAGTTTTTAGGGAAAATAATGCCACTGAACTTTTGCATTTTTTTCAGCCTTTCTCCCAACAAACCCTTCGAGCCCTACAACCCGGCAATAAATCATCAGCCAAATCCCCCGCCCCCCGCCTTACCCCGAAACCCCGCTCTCGTGGATTCGGCACCTGGTTCTTCGAATCGGGCCCGACCCGCACCGCAAAACTCGGCCAGTGGTCAACCTAAGCCTAAATGGTTCAGAGCTGGAACTTGATTTTTTTTAATTTTTTATTAAACGAATGGTATATATAATTGGTTTTTATAATGTATGATACGAGTTACATTAATCTTGCTGTTTGTATAGATTTGTGATTTGTTTGTAGGACTTCGTGAAAACCGGGCTCGAAAAAAGTTAGCAACAGTATCTAACACCTATACAACTTTTTTTTCGTTTGAACTTCATACAAAGTTGATAATTTTGTGTTGGATAATTTTGTGTTTTTTTTTCATATTACGTGAAAGGTCCAACCTTAATAATAGCAAGAGTATCTACATAATAAGGAAGAGTATAATAACACTTCTTCCTATTCTAGCCAATCGACCCTGACAGTGCTCGGCCGAAGTAGTGCTTTTACGCCTGATTTCAGGGGGGCGGCCCCCCCCTCATTTCAGAACACACCAGCATGAACTCTGTGGTGAGCTGCCAGTATGCTGAAACGAGGCGAGGTACTCTCCTGAAATTAAGTCACTTGCTGATTTGAGGGGGGTGATTAGCTGAAATCAAGGCGTAAAAGCGCTATTTCGGGCGGAGCATTGTTCCGACCGATTAGCTTGAAGAGGGTCATATACTCTTCCCTATTATGTTACCTTGATAATAGGTAAGAAATCTTGTGATCATCTAAAAATGTTTTTATATTTATTTACTTCTCTATGCTGATTTTGATGAAACTAGACAATTAACTAAGCAGCAATGATTTATGTAATTCGTTCATTCCGGTTTATATTTATTGATTGTATGTTTTCATTCGTCAATCGTCTTACAGTTGATGTTTTGAAAGAAAATCGAATTGATGAAATAAAAGAGGTTAATATCACTTAAGGTGGTAGTTTCGTATATGCAGTTCTTATCGCGATTCGCTCGAACCAACAGCTAACTTTTTGAAACTTGGCACACTTATGAGGCACTTTTAGGCCAACATATGGGCAAATTATAGGCTCTTCATATTCAGTTACACTATAGTTATAAGAAAAAGTAGTGTTTTTGACATTTTTTTACTATTTTTACAAAATATAGTGATTTTTAAACAACAGTTTCTCAAAAACAGTATTATTTTTCACTAAATTAAAAAAAAGGAACCTAGATATTTTACTTAAGATCACTTTGGAACCTTACAACGCATATTTAACTGCAACTGTTTTCAAGAAATTGACACTTTCTGAATATAACTCCGATTTTCACTTTAAAATGATGCCATTGAAAATTTAAGCTGCGTATATCTTCAAAACTCGGAACAAAATTAGATAAATTTGTGTTACAGTGTTGTGCCAAAACTCATGTTACGAACAGTTTTATAACCAGGGTTATGAGCTCTGTAGTGTATCACCCCCATTGTTGACAAAAACGCTCGAAAATACGTGACACGACGTGATGTTTTATATTGGTTTTACGTAGCTTCCGTATTGTCTTTTGAATGTAATAGCGGTCATATTGGAAGTCAGTAGGTCCCTCTAGACTATGGTGATGGAATTTATTGCCATGGTTGCCATGGCAACGCATAAGAGTTCATTATACTAAAAGATACGTCATTTATTAGAAAGTGTCAATTTGCTGATTATGGGTGCAGTCTATATTCATAACATTTAACCAAAATGAAGAAAACTAAAATGTCTAGATTCCTTTTTTTGCAATTATTGATAGGCATAACAGTTTTTGTTTTCTCAAGCCATAAAATTTTACGAAATTCAAAAAAGTTATATTTTGAAGTTTAAATTTACCGCACTGAAGCAACCTGATAACTTATCTAAATGAAACTATGCATGTATTAAGACACCTACTAGTGAATTTAGACTAAATCCTAATTCAACTTCATCAAGTCATATTTTTTCCAAAATAAAACATCGTAAAAACTACAAAAAATGCAAAATTTGAGATTTTTCACAGCGTCTTTGTAAATAAATATTAAAAAAAAAAAATTTGTTTTTATTTTTTTTTTTTTTTGTGAAATGAAAAAAGCTTTTAATTAGTTTTTAAAAAAACGGGTAAAAAGTTATTAAAAAAAGCTGCGTAGACGAAACTACCACCTTAACTGCTTTTTTGTGTGTTCATGTGAAAAACAGCAGAAAATATATATGTAGACGTAAGGCATACACACAGTACCCCTCTACTAGCCTATTTTGAACGGGACAATATGCAAGGTCCATTAGAGCAATAGGGTCCATTTTTACTTGTAGGGCACCTGGGGAAAAGGTCCTAGGACAGACGTAAAGGCGCGTTACGCCCGGTTCATACTTGTCCTTAAGGACGTAAGGACAGGGACAAGGACAAGTTTGTATCAGCTGCAGTGACGATTTACCAACGCATTTTGGCTATTTTTTTGCATACGATCTGGATGTGACCCAAAGTTGCCTCAAGGGAAACATCAACTCAATTGGCAAGGTAGTTTTCTTGGAATCGCTCAAGGACAAGAACGAGTATGAACCAGGCTTAAGTCCGTTTTTTATGATGAACGGACATTTCGGACAACGGATACACGGCTGTGAAGACAGGCAATAAATTGTGATTCATAATAAACTGTATGTCCGGTTTTCGTCAAATGCTGTTTAGTTAGGATAAACGGACGACAAACATGTTCGATGAACACGATTTAATGGACAAAAGCATAAATCCGACAGCCGTTCTGCCGTTCAGTTTGTCCGTTTGTCCGTATATCAGTGTATCTGGCACTATTTATGTTCTGTATCAGCAAAAACTTCCGTTAAAATTTAGGCTTCATACCTATCGAAGGATTTGCCGAAGCTTATTGTGAATACTTCAACAACTTTTGTAATTTGCGATTGTTATCAACAGCTGATAAAAAATAAAAGTGGAATTCAGAATCTTGCATTTTAGACCGGTTATAACCACTATGATACAGTGCTAAGTAAACTTTGATAGCTACTGATCAACTATTGTTTGAGCGTGAAAACCAAAGTTTCGCGTGCAAGTACCATATTTTGATAAAAGTATACTGATAAAAAAATTTGTCACATTTCGCTTGGCAAAATAGTCTGGTTAGGTCGCTTTTTTTACTTCTCCAAAATGACTTTGGATTTCGAAATGATTTTAAAGCGGCTACCTCACTGGCGTTTAATGTTTGGAGCGTTTTTGAACAGTTTTTTATCGTGTTTTCCTATCGGTTTCCACCTCGGGGTGCTAAATGTACCGTCAGAAATTATAGAAAATTTCGTCAATGAAAGTTATACCGCTCATTACTGCGAAAAATCGGCCGGGTGTCTAGATACGTACGCTATGTCCTCTCTCTGGTCATTTGTGATCAGTATTTATTCCGTGGGCGCAGTCATTAGTTCGCTTAGCGTGAATACGATTTCGCAAAAGTTTGGCCGAAGGTTTGGACTTTTCGTTATTGCCAATTCGTTTAGTATTTTGGCTTCGATTCTGTTAGCGATCAGTAAATTCTGCAACTCGTTTGAATTGCTGATAGTTGGTCGATTTTTAGCAGGAATCGGTGTGGGGCTAGCCAGCGGCATTCTTGCCTTGTGGCTGACTGAATGTAGCCCCACGAAATTTCGGGGGGCAATTTGCACCCTGGAAAATATGTGCATTACAGTGTCGTCCCTAATCGTGACCATTGTGTCGCAGCCGATTTGTTTAGGGACCGTCCATTGGTGGCCCCTCTTAATCGGTATGGGAATGGTCCCCGCCGCCATACAGATGCTTCTGACCCCCCTATTTCCAGAGACCCCCAAATATTTATACCTCTACAAGGGGGATAAAGAAGCAGCCTACCGGGCGGTTATATTTTATTACGGTCCAAATGTGGATATTGATGAAGTTTTCGAAGAATTCGAAATGGAACGGGAGGTAAATGAAGCTAGCGTCAAGTTGGGGGCGATTGTACGAGAGCGAAATTTGCGAAATCCGATCTTGCTTGGCGGAGCAGCGATGCTAAGCGCGGCTTTCAGTGGAATTCTGACCATTTTCAACTATTCTAAGGATATGTTCGAAACCGCAGGCGCAAGTGAATCGATGTCCAATTATGGAACCCCAATTATGTCAGCCTTCAACCTTTTAGGGGCAATCATTGCTCTACCCTTAATCGACCGTGTAGGAAGACGACCCCTGCTTTTATGGGGGCTGACAGCAAACGTAGCTTGCTGCCTACTTTTCATTATTTCCGCGAAAGTTGCCGAAAAAGTGCACCAAGTTTCAATTTTATCGATCATTGCTATCATTCTGCATGTCTGTATTTACAATATTGGCCCAGGGGCCGTGGTATGGTTTTTGGGAGCGGAAATGACCCCTCAATATGCCAGATCAATAGCCGCTACCGTAACCGTAACCTGCAATTGGGGAGGATCACTGATCTTGATCCAAGTCTATTATGTGCTTGAAAAAGCGATTGGTGCTTTTGCTTTTTTCCTATTCATTATTCCAACTGTTTGTTTTATTATCTTTTTGTACTTCAAATTGCCGGAAACAAAAAACCGAACTTTGGAAGAAATTCAAAGCCGCTGGAATGATGTTGTAAAAAATGATGAAGATTTTGTTTATTCGAATAATGGCGACCAAACCGGATCCGATAGCAGGAAAAATATAGTTGGACGGTTCTAAGGCCGAATTATTAATTGTTCCTTCTAGAGAAGGAACTAATATATTGAAAACTATATCAACTTTCCTAGTCCAAAACTAACTCACGAGCAGACTTTTCTGAATAACGTGTAAAGCAGAACTGCTTATGTGTATGTACGCTGTCAAAGTGTCAATGTACTTATATTAAGAGTACATAATAGTGTCTCGCTCTTTATAGAAGAAGAGTGAGACACTCTCCTTTCTGTCTGTGTTATAGCGCAGGTATGTGCGCTGGTCGTTTTGAAGCCACATGTTGCCGTTTTATGCAACATGTGGCTAGCCAATCAGAAGCGAGCTTTGCTTCTGATTGGCTAGACGTCTGTCCACGTGCTCCAATCAGAACACAGGCGGCCTCACCTGCTATTGCCTGAAAATTGTCAAAAAACATTTAACTTACCAGTTAACATCATAGTCAGCACATACTAGCAATAATCCCTGAAAAAGGTGATAAAAATGTAGGCAAAATATAATTCGGGGCAAAAAAACAAAAAACCCCCAACTTGACCGATCATGGCAAAATTTAACACTGAAATGGCTGTAATGGCGGCCAGTGTGCTGATTGGAGCACGGGCATGGGCGTCTAGCCAATCAGAAGCAAAGCTCGCTTCTGATTGGCTACCCACTCCCACATGTTGCATAAAACGGCAACATGTGGCTTCAAAACGACCAGCGCATCTGCCTGCGCTATAACACAGGCAAAAAGGAGAGTGTCTTACTCTTCTTCTATAAAGAGTGAGACACAATTATGGACTCTTGCTTATATTAATTCCGTTATACTTTTTATACTTTAGTAAGATTTATTTTGATTTTTTGTGAACTGGAATTTTACTCAGCTGAAACGTGAGCTTTGAAGTGTCGATACAGCGGGTTTAGATTAGAAGTCATCGCCTCTAGGAGTAACGAATGTTAAAAATGAACTAGGTAAACACAATATGTGACACACTGGTGGGTATAATGCCATTATGGGCAAATTGGGATCTATTCGTTTGAGCCATATATCCGTTACCCTTTGCCCTACTCAGAAATAGTGCTCTTTAGTTCAGATGCACAGACATATTACGACTGAACGAGTGAAAGTATGAACCGAACAGCTGTTCGCCTTGTCCGGACGATCAGAAGTATGAAATACAACCGTAATGGTGAACTCGAGAAGATAAAAAACAAGGCAGCTGATCCGAGAAAGGAGCAACTATTTTCGTATTTTAGGCTAATTCTGGAGTTTTACCAATGGCAACAGATACATTTGTTTTTTAATGTTTTTTATCATGTCACTTTGCACTTTTACGGCTGCACTGAACTCGCGGTCATGTTGAACGTCACGAAAATTCCGTTCTTCTGGTTTCTAGTACGGCACATTTCAATTAATCATTCTTAAGCCCGGTTCATACTTGTTCTTAAGGACACAGATACAGGGACAAGGACAAACTTAGGTCAGTTGCTGTGAAACAAAACGAATGGTTTCGGATTTTTTTGCAGAAGTCTTAGACAGGACTACACTGCATTATCATTCATGCCAATTTTTGTCAGTTTTGTCAAGCAGAGTCTTAAAATTGTTTAAAGACTAAATGACAGGGACGAGTATGAACCGAGCTTCAAAACTTAAAAGTCAAATTCTTAACAAAAACTGTTTAATACACAAGGCACCATCAATTTCCGATACACCAGCAACAGAAATAGAAACAGCAAATAACAATGATATTCGCAACAGCAAATAAACAAAAAACAACTAACAATAACGAACATACATGCATAAACAAACAAACATAGTACGTTAATTCAAAGTTAACATGTACGTTTAACCACAAAGGGGTTTTTTACTGTCTACTCGACTTAAAATATTTGTAACTGCAATTAACTCAAGAATAGGCAATAAAATTTTAATCTTATCCGTTTAATCCATTTTGGAAATGGCCGAACTAGAAAAAACTTGACAATAATTCAAACATAAAAACCCAGTATATAAAAGAATAATCGAAAATTCGAGCAGCCGACAAAGCTCTAAAAATTACTTCTCTTTCATTTCTACACCACAAAGTCGCTGCACAGTCTGAAAAGCCTGTTGCACGGCCGATGGAAAATTGCTGTCCAAAATGACAGAGTTTATCCAGGCATCGAGATTCGATCCGGTGGGGCACGGATTGGTGGCGAATTCCATCGTGAGCGAAACTTCGGACAGTTTCTGCAAAAACAGTAACATTTTTTAGTTTAGCAAAAAAAGAAAGTTTAGAAGTTTAAGTTTTAGTTTTTAAAGCAAAGAAAAAAGAACGAAAAGAAAGTTTGGCACAACTGCCTATTTTTTATTTTTTCGTTTCTGCATATATATTATAATAGTTTTATTTAGTATTACCCAATGAATTAATTCTTGTAATGTAATTGTATCCTTTTAAGGCTCGAGTCATACTTACAACCGTATGTCCGTTCAGCGGGCAAAATTACGAAACGAAATAATCAGGCCATTATTTCCGTATAAGATCAGATAGCGTGATGTTTTCGTAATTTTGTCGGCTGAAAGGACATACGGCTGTAAGTATGAATCGTCCCTTAGCAGTCGAAAAGTGAGAAATACTAAGTAAATAAAATAATAAAACAAAATTTCCACAGCCAACAACACTGCATTTTGACTGGCTCAAAACGAACGTCCTTACGAGCAAGTATGCACCGGGCTTAATACAGTTTTTGCTTACGCTATTCGGATCATCATCATCAATTTCTTGATCACACTTCAGGCCGTACAACGTTTCCAATTGCTTCAAAAAAAGATCATGATCATTTTGCCCAGAAAATTTGACAGCGAACGCTCGAATGGTCTGAAATAAAAAAATTTGCAAACGAATAGATAAAAATTCTATAACAGTTACGACTGTGAAAATGCTGGACGTTCTTTTGCTATTACATGCGGATTATGCTCCTTCCAAATTCGTACTAAGGTCAAATTCAAAGCAGTGGGAGGGTATATAAGGCCGGGGCATACAAGTGTCATGCGCCAAACACACATGCAAACTGAAGCGACAGGCTAGGCAAAAGGCGTATGTCGGGACAGGACACAGGGACACGGACAAGAACAACTTTGGATAAGGCCATGTACAGTATATAATGTGCAAAAAAGTCCCCTCTTCGTAGGCGTACGACGAGCTTCCTCCTTCGCGAAAAGTGACGAACGGTGGCCGGAAAGTGACGAAGCAAAATTTTTGTCTCTATTGCATGTAAAAGTCTATTAGAGTGCTCTGAAGCTAAAAAATCATGTTTGACACAATTTGTCAACGTTGTAGTGTCAGTGTAGTTTAGTTGCAAATGCTAAGGTCCAAATCACAAAACGAAAAGAACAAGGATAAGGACGAATATGAACCGGGCTTTATATCTCACAGAATCTCAAAGCAAGCAAGACGCGAAAAAACCATACGACCATACCTTACTAGTTGTAGTATTCTTAATGGCGAATAGAATGGTTTTCGTATTCGCAGCTTTTGAGATTCTCAACCATGCCCTTGGGTTCACCAGCAAAATGTGCTCGTGAAGAGCTTTTCCCGATTGACCTGAAATTCAGAAATCTTAGCAGGTTTCTAATTAAATCTTGACCCGGTTCCGGTTAAAAAAAATTTACTGCTTTCGTAACACTACCCCATTCACCTATTAGTAATATTGATAAAATTATATTTTAAAATCAATTGGATACGTCGTGAAATTAGTTTAGCAAGACTGAGTTTTTACTGCAGTTTATGCATTCCACCGGAGAGATAAATTTCGTCAGCGGAAAAAACTGATACGTGGGCAGGTAGCAAATTTGAGGTGGGGTTGGGTTGTCGTCTGGGTGGGGGGCGGGGGGTGAAGCACCGGTCCGGGGTAGGTGAGGTTGCCTTCTGAGGGGGGGTGGCAATGTGGCATACATGGGTGAGGGGGAATTTTCACCCCCGGCCCCCCCTCCAAATGGCAAGCTCACTGCCCCCCCCCAAGACAGGTGCTTACTCCCCCCAGAACGTTCGGAATGTATGTAGCTCATGACGGCCAAATCGGTGGTTCACAAAGCAAAAATGTGACTCACGAAGAGAAATCGGGCGAAAAAGTTGCTCCGCACACTTCCCTACCAGAATTTGCTACCTGCCCACGTATGAGGGAGAGGTGAAAAAGATCCTCGAACCCATACGTGGGCAGCTACCGAATTCTGGGGGGGGGGGAGCCACCGGGGGGGGGGGGGGGTGCGGAGCAACTTTTCCGGCCATCTTTGCTTCGTGAGTCACCAATTTTGCTTCGTGAGCTGCCTTCAAAGCATTCTGGGGAGGTTAAGCACCTGTCTGGGGGGGGTGAAGATGCCTTCTGGGGGGGTGAAAACCTCCCCACGCCCATGTATGCTCAAACCCCCACCCAGACCCATTTATGACTGACACCCCGACTATACCCTGAATCAATAAATGGCCATAGGTCAATCTGAGTTCCAACGCAGGATCTTGCCCTGAGGTGATTACCACCGGAGTTTCACTGGACCCACTTGGTACCGACCGGTAGTAAAGTAACGCAAACTGATCTCTGATTTCGGTCATGCTAAAAAGCAAAACACAAAAAACAAAAAAACAACACTGTCGCAATATGCAGCCTAAACCGGCTGGCAAGAACTGGGACGAAATTATTATTATCAACAAAAAATGGGTAGTTTTTGATGAAATTTAAATAGTTTTTTACTAAAATTGGCCCAAATACGTAAACATCGTGGATTTTGGCTTCAAACATACGTAACAAAATGACCATAGGGGAAGGGGTCTTTTTGTGGGGAGCGGGGGTTGGTGGGGAATATGTTTGGGGCATTAATATTAAAACTGGGTTTGTCTTTTTTTGACAGTTTTTTGCCACACTATCAAATTTTCTGTATGGTTCAAAAATGACATAATAACCCATTGCGCTACTGTTCTGAAACGCGAATAAGAAAATAATGAAAATTTTTGGAAAAAGACTTTAGATATTCTTTTATTAGTATCTTTTTCTCGCAGAACCCAAGCAAGCCTGTCAAAGTAACTTTGGTAAACAAAATTTTAAATACGTTCTAACTTAATGACCAGTCAACTATAAGCTTAAAAATTATTGGCGTTAATAATAACTTGAAATTGACTACTACTAACGCGCTATTATAATAATCATTCAGCCCTGATAATTTAGTATCCAGAACTTTCTGTCACGGGTAACTAAAGCTTACATTATTGATCTACTAAAGCCTACAGTATCCTAGGGTGACCGTGCTTGGATAACACCCAGACCATTCTTTATAAACTAAAATGGTACACACCTGTGTTGTCAACATCAACTATAATTTTAGCCTGTTAGCTTTTACCAACTTTGCAGTTACATTGTTATACTTATTGTTTTTTGTAAGCGAATATTAGCAATATGGATGAAAGCTCCAAAAATCGTTAAATGCTAAAATATTAATTTTTATTTAAAAAATTTTAGCCAGTTTTTTTAGCTACCCTTCAACTATGATTTGAACTCAACTACAACTTTTGCCTGACATACATACATATATATACTGTTGTGCCATTTTATGCTTCTGTTTTCCCCTTCAAAACATTTTACCAATTTGTCCATTTTTCACGAATAGGAAATTTCCAAATTTCCAGGGAAATGGTGTTTTCTATGATATTGATTTACCTATTTTCTATTTCGCCTTGGTTCTGAAGTTCAAAATATCCAATATATGGGCTTAAGCTTAAAATAACCAGATTACCTCAAAGCTGTCAATGATCTGTATTAGCTAATCAATTAATTAATCGATCCCATCAGTCAGTGTTCAGTCAACTGATTAATTTTTTGTTTATTAGTTATTAATTATTAGTTAATTAACTTAATAATAGTATAATTTCTAAGCTGCCAATGCTCTATTTTAGCTGATCAATTAATAAATCGATCTATTAATGAGTGTTCAGCCAGTCGACATGCATAGCAAAAGCAGCACGTCAACGCTAACACTCACTGAACACATGTCCACCCCTGATGAGCCTCAGAAAAAAACAGACCCCTCTCCGGAAGAACACAAAAGACCCCTTACCGCTGCCATTCTCAACTACATTCGAAGATTCTCAATGGAAGACACTAGTAAGGGCTGATTGTGAGGGTCAAAGCACAGATGTACATGGGGAGGTCTAGGGGGGGGGGCACGCCTCCCCCCAGATTTGAGAAGACGGGACAAGCCCCCCGTCAGATATTTGACCCATTTTTGGGCCCCTTCTTGGGCTGAAAAAAAGGTGCCCGAAAACCCGAAATTTACCCCAGATCGCTGTAAAATGCTTCAAAAATGAGTAAAAAGCAACAAAATTAAAAAATTTCAAACTTTTGCAAAAATGACTGTCTTTTTAGACAAAAATTAACAGTTTTTGTGTTTTTGTGATTTCAAATCTCCCAAACGACGTCTAGACAAGTCCCCCCTACGATTTAGAAAATCCAGAACAAATCCCGCAGACCGAGACCCCGTGTACATGGTCAAAAATGAAACCAAGCCGCCAAGAGTTATTTATTCAAAATAACCCCGAACAATTACGTATAAATAGACAAACACTTTTAGATTTTCTTAGGATTTTGTCATAAATCAATATGAACAGGATTAGATTAAACACATCAACTTCATGAGTAGGACTCGTCATATGTTAGCATAAACTTTACTTAACAATTTGACCGAATTTCGCAAGTACTATATACATAAAGCAGATGATAAGGTTTAGTCGTTTTGAGTTACAAAAGTTAATCTAGTTAACCTAATGTGAAAAAAACCTTGGAGAAAACACGCACAAATTTCTTGAAAATAGTTGTGCACAAATACTTTCTTTTAACTCTTCCCTGTGGATATTTATCTTTCACCACATCAAAGCACCGTTGCACAGATAAGGCGTTATATACGTTTCGTCAAAAAAATTAGACGTTCTCAAATTTGCTACAATAAACTTGCAACTAATTGGAATAAGTCAAAAATAGATCAGTCTAGAATAGATTAGACACTAATTACGGATCGATCGATTTTATGTTTCTTAAAGTAAGGGAATAAGTACAGTGTTAGCATTAATAGCAAGCATGCAAAGCAAACACGTTAAGCATATATACGTTGGTGTGACTCTGTTCTATAAACACTTTATACCTTTAATTTTCCTCATAAATTCTATCTTTCATCACAAACTAACACTTGAACCGACAATAAACCACCACCCCTTTCACCCGATCCCATTTTAGGCACCAAGGTTGAACCATTCACCCATCCCGAGCCAGAAAATCGACGATACACGTGGACGGGCAACATTTTTGACGCCATGAAGACTAACGTGCAGGATCGGGCACCTCAACCCTCCAAACCACCAAACTTATTTGATTATATCACTAGTAGCAAGAGTACGTAAATGGCTCACCAACGCTGGCCCTACTCAACGTTTTAGATTTAGTTACTTCCTATACTTTATTTATTTATTCCTATATTTTAGTTCTATAGTCTGACCAAAAATGCTGGACCCTGAGACAAAAAGAAACACGCGATTTCATTACAAAAAGAACGAATTGCTAGCATGAAGAGTACAGCGAGTAGTCACAAAAATCACGCCACCTGTTTTGTCTCAGGGGTTGAGCAATTTCTGGGCCCGATTTATCGAAGCAAAATGTTCGTCATCAGAAATGTTCGTCATCGAAAATGTTCTTCATCGAAAATTTTGGATTGATCGAAACATTTTCGATGACGAACATTTGCTTTTTCGATGACGAACATTTGCATTTTCAACAGCGAGTTCGTCATCGAAAAAGCAAATGTTCGTCATCGAAAATGTTCGTCATCGAAAAAGCAAATGTTCGTCATCGAAAAAGCAAATGTTCGTCATCGAAAAAGCAAATGTTCGTCATCGAAAAAGCAAATGTTCGTCATCGAAAAAGCAAATGTTCGTCATCGAAAAAACAAATGCTCGTCATCGAAAATGTTCATTATTGAAAATTTTCTGCGTTCGAAATTAGATCAGTCGTTCTAAGTCTAAACATTCTGAATTAGAACATTTTCATTAAAGTCTAAATTCTCTAATAATAACTACTACTAACTACTTCCAATACTACTACTACTACTACCTAAGACTACCTAATATATACTACTAAAATTGAGGTACAATAAAGTATTGAATTTAGTGGTTCTGTCTGGTGTCAATGGATAGTGGCAAACTCTCAAAGTTGAATATTATTTTGTTTCAACTTTTCCGCAACATTAATTAACCAAAGTTTTGAAAAACTTTACGTAAATCCTTTTGTCGAAACAGAACTAATTTAATAGTTTAGAAAAGCTGAAAAGCTGGTTATGATTTCACAGAGCTCGGTTCATATACTCGCCCTTGTCCTTGTCCCTATCCTTTTGTCCTTGAGCAATTCCAAAATTACCTGGCCAAATAAGCCGATTTTTGGCATGAAAATATTTGACCTCAATTCCAGACCGCATACAAAAATCATATAAAACGCTTCCGTTAATTCTTCACAGCAGCTAACCGAAATGTGCCCTAGTCCTTCTTGTCCCTCTGTGTTCTCAAGGACAAGTATCAACCGGTCTACACCTGAACCAAATGCTTGAAACGGCCAGCCAACTCTCTTTGCAGTATGGTCGCAGATATCAGTTATTCATTTAACAGCTATTAGGGTGGATTCATACTTCAGTAGGGCATACGGACAAAGCCTGTATAATCCGTTTTTTAATTCTTACTTTTTAAGGCAAACGCGCATAGCTTGGGCCTAAGTTGCGATTCATATTTTTGAACAGTATGTCCGTTTGTCCGTATGCCCGGAAGTTTTGGCTAAGTTGAACTGAAATTAACTTTGCCGGGCATATACGGACAAAGTGAAATAATACGGTTTAGTATATATAGATGAACGGACATATGGCTGACGGGCAAAGTGGCAGATGGCTGTACGGGCGAAGGTATGAATTGAAGGGCCATTCTGCCGTTCAGTTGGTCCCAATATCCATACGGCAGTACGGTTATTTTAATAATTAATATTAAAAATTAGTATTAAAAATACTTTTAATTTCAATTATTTTATTATTATTAATATTAAAAATATAATAAATAATATAATATAATAATATAAATTAATATTTCGCGCTGTTGTCCTATTTACATTAATATTTCATTAATAATAAATAAGGTTGATTATTTATATTTATATTAATATTACTGCCAGCTGCTTATGTACCTATAGATGTTCGCAGTTGAAAATTTCAACGGAGGCCGAGTGTGAAATGTTCGTCATTGAAAAAATTTCGATGACGAGCTTTTGTCTTTAGAACATAATAATGTCTAAAAGACCAAAGCTCGCATCGAAAAATTTTTCGATGACGAACATTTCGATGACGAACTTTCGATGACGAACATTTGTCTTTTGATAAATCACCTGAAAAAACAAATGTCATCATCGAAAATGTTCCATCAATCCAAAATTTTCGATGACAATATTTCGATGACGAACATTTGTCTTTTCAATAATGAACATGTATTTCATGACGAACATTTGTTTTTCGATGACGAACATTTGGTTTTTCGATGACGAACATTTGTTTTTTCGATGACGAACATTTTTGATGACGAACATTTTCGATGACCAACATTTTCGATGACGAACTTTTGATGACGAACATTTTCGATGACGAACATTTTGTTTCGATAAATCGGGCCCTGGTCAGACTTTAGTCGACTCCTATACTTATACAATATATATGTTCCAGCACCGATCACTACTCAACACGAAGGCTCAATAATTCATAGCAGCCGTATGACCGTCACTAATAAAGCAAAGGATAAGAATGTAACGCGATTATTTCGTAACTTTGCCGACTGAACGGACATACGGCTGTCAACATGAATCTACCATTACTATGTCACTGTGTTCACAAAACCGAGAACAGCTACGCAGTAGATACGCCTAAATCAGGAAGCAAATATAGTCGAGAGCATACGGGGGCAGCTAGCGGATTCTGGGGGGGTGAGCTACCGGAGGGGGGATGAGGATGCCTTCTGGGATGGGGGGAGGTGAAAACCCCGCCCAACCCCCCCCCCCACGCCCATGTATGGTCGAGAGTCAAAACTGAGGTTTTTCTTCACTAACAAATCCTTCAAGCATCAGTTATATACACACTTTCAAATCCCTAGCGAAAGTATACGAATTACAAAGGTGTACAAAGTGTCGGAAAGCGAAATAGGACATCACCTTCCGACATTCCCACCCAATAAACTGTCCCACGTAGGAAAGCAAAGCTTTATCGTAGGAAATTTACTCCTCATAATAACAATTTACACACTGAAGATTAACCTAATTCACACGAACGACACCTACACCCCTTTGTTTCCGCAGCAAATCTCCCCACACACATACACTGAAACGGCACATTATCTCAAAACCCATTCGCTTAATGTTTCAGCTCCACCACCGGAGTTCCTGGAGCGACCGCAGACGTCTTTTGGTCCGGCCCGACGACCGATGTACGCCGGGAATGTGTTCAACTCAATGACCCTGGGAAATGCCCGGCCAAAGTCGAGCAAATCTAGGGCGGGATCGGCTAAATCTAGGCCGGGGACGGCCGTTCCGGAACCAAAGCGACCCGGAACCGGGATCGAAGTCTGGACGGTCCAGGAAGAAAAACCCAACCAGCCCGAAGAACCCACGGAAGTTAAAGTGGAACAACCGACAGCTTAAATAAAGTTGTGACGATTGGACAAAAGTTGACAATATATAATATACATATATATTTATGGATATACATATATATTTGCAGTTACCTGCGGGCGAAGGATCAATTGTCTAAACTGATTGGCTAGAGTTAATTATATTTTTTTTAATTTTTTTTACCATTTTTAGCGGGTAATTAAATAATAAAAATAATAAAGTAATTAATTGACACCTTTATCCATTTTTGCAATCATTGCTTCACATATTTGTGAAATAGTGAAAATATTTTTTATATGCTTCACATATTTGTGAAATAGTGAAAATCTTTTTTTTATATTAAAATGATTTTAAAATTTTAAAATGATTTTAAAAGTCCGCTTGCCAGAACCACGTACCAGCCGTGTTTGTGTACTGCGTAGTATGTCTTGTGTATCGTAATTGTGTACACTGTATTCATTAATTTTTTTGTCGGGTCCTAATAAATATTGCTTCACGGTTCCATGCTATTTCCGCTGTAGTATACACACAATCCTGTAGAATACATAGGAGTAAATAGACTATCACTCTATATTTGCGGTTCAACTCCCTGGTGTTTCTGAGCAATGACCAAAAAGTCCGTAGTGAGTTACTAAAGGTACCCGATATCTTATATCTTCTACCTACACCTACCCGAAGATTGCCTAAAGCCCGGTTCATAGTAGTCCGTAGGGCTGTGCGTGTTCGTAAGAGTAGTTTGATTCACACTTGTCCGGATGTCCGTAATACATTTGTCCGGATGTCCGTAAAAACTTGTCAGTGAGTGTCCGTATGTCGCTCCGCTCTCCGGATGTCCGGAAGTCAAGTTGAACTCAACTTTTGTCTGTGTCCGTAATGAATTAGCCAATCAGATTGCAGCCTTTATAGTCACGTGTACAAAAAATTCCTCCGCGCATAGTAAAATAACTTCTAGTAATTTCAGCTCAGCAGCTTCATTTTAATGTGCTTTAGAACGTTTTTCTTAATTTTTTGAAGCTTGCATACTAATAAACTTGGTACATTGCACAATGTGTAAGCATTAACTTATATGCATACGCACTGTCCGTAGACGTATGAATTAATGCTGCTTACGGACACAGACACGTACAAATGTTAAGGACAACCTTCCGGACACGGACACTTCTGGACAACTATGAACTAGGCTTATATCTTATGCTTACCCTTTACCTTATAACTCTATGATACTAGATGAGTACTAGATGACGTTTAGAACCACATTTCATTAGAAAGCCTGATCTACATTCGTGCTTACACGGTACACACGACTACTCTCAAAAAGAAATTGTTTAACATTTTTCTCAAAAAAATTAGCAACAGAGCCTGCTAACTCAACAAATCTTTATTAAAACAAAGACTCACAAATCGTAAATTTATTTAAACAGAATACAGTAACGGAAACAAGCACTAACGGTTCATAACATACACAAATTTAAAATCTGAGTTTCTGGAAAAACCACTTGTTCTTGCCTGTCTTGTATCTGAAACAAAAGAAAGTTTCTCATTTTTTCTTTGCACACAAAAGGTGTTCCACCACTGTGGCGCACAGATTTATCTCTTCATTGTGTCGGAGTTATACAAGTCTACGAGTAGTAACTAGTAATTCCTAAGCTACTTAAAATGCGCGAGACATTAGGATTACATCAAGGTTACAAAATTAGTTTAGGGCAAGTTTTTAAGCCTGACTTCCGATCCCGCTAGCGCGGTTCAGTGTGAGTGTCCCAGTTTGTTATTTTGCCAAAAATTGTTTTTTCATAGCTAAGCGTAGTCAAAGCCTTTTAAAGAAAACCTTTTCAATTTCTTACCATCAATCAAATGAAACATACAAATATGTGCAAAAGTTTTCAGATTGAGATTCAAAATACTGTACTCAACCAAAATAGTATAAACAGATAAAATTCCGTGAAACTTTTCGATCAGTTAAAAAAACTAAAAGTTTACTTTTCTTCCAGCCTTGACTTGACCACTGTTTTTGCTCGTCGCTTCAAGGCAGGGTCCCGAAAACAGTCCTTGTTCACCACTTTATTATCGAATGGGATATCCAGAGAATATCTGAAATTAAACAAAATACATTAAAACAGTATATAAATTAAATTACAGATTCAAAACTACAGGCTTATTCAGCGATTTAAGAAAGGTGTTTCAATTTGGATCGGCTTCTAAGGTATATACTTTCGTTATGAATTAGATAGAACCGCAGATGCACAAAGGCGGTGGTCGGCACCCCCCCTCCCAACCCGCAGACAGCCCACCCCTCCTCTGGTAGCCGAAAAAGTGCACCAAAATTCAGTAAAAAAATCAAAAAATCGCACAAATTTTCCAAGTGCGACAAAAAAGTGGTCCAAAAATAAGTTAAAATCGATGAAAAAGCTGTTGCCAGTAAGAAACAAAACCAGGAGCACCCATCTCTGGGCCGGGGGTCGACCAACCTCCTCGCCCATTTCTTTCGTGCAACTCTGGATAGAACGCAATAAAAAACTCAAATTCATGGTTCTCAATTGACCAAGTTTACCGTGAACTTAAAAACTCCTTGATTCTTTTGCAGCAGCCGCCCTAAAACGGTGTGGTTTCATCTGCCTTGTTGTTACTTTTGTGGCTTTGTAAAAGCATGCTTAAACATAATATGCATATCAGCATAATATGCGATATGCGTTCGTACTACGTAGCATCAATCTGTTCAGCGAACTGCTTAAAGTATCATTTCGGCGGTTTTATTATGGTAAAACGGCCATTTTCCGAAAATTGAAAGATACTAATGTAAAAATCTAATTGAAATGACAAAATTCATATGCTTTCCGACTATAAGGGCACCCGCACCCCCACCTCCCTCCTAATCTAAGTTTTGGCGGAATGTTCCTAAAAATCTAGACAAACATTGGTGAAAATGCCATTCTTTGACTTGCGACTTGTGAAAATAAGGGTAGTTTCAGTCGATCAGGGGGAATGGCCTCAAAATTTGGCCGAAAAAGTCATTCAAATATAGATAGATATATATATATATATATATATATATATATATATATATATATATATATATATATATATATATATATATATATATATATATATATATATATATATATATATATATATATATATATATATATATATATAGGGATCGACCGGAGTTCCGGTTCCGGTTCCGGTACTTTTTGGCTCCGGTTCCGGTATTTCAAAAGTACCGGAACCGGAACCGGAACCACTAGTTCTCTGACGTAGGAGTTTGCTTCTAATTTTGTGTTGTTCGACCATGAAAATCTTCCGATAGGCTTGCAATTGACCACAAGCGGCCCAAAAATCAAAAATTTCTTCAGATTTTGTTCTGGCGAACCTCTTGCGACTCTGTCGCTTATTCTCAAACAAAGTTTCATCAAACAAAGCTCATGCGTGCAATATAATATGTATTGTACGCGTATATATAAATCTTGCATATTTATATACATTTAAATTGTATAATTGTAACTATTAGTATATAATAAAAATTAATTAGTATATAATATTAGTATATAATAAAAATTGTATATAACTAGTACTAGTACATACAAATAGCTTCTGATTTGTTATTCTAGCATTCTTTCTAATGTTGCAATGCTTATTCTTTATCAACAATGCCGTGCTTCTGTGTCCAATTTCTTGTATTACTTCAACTACCTCAATAAAAGCCGAAGGTTCTAGGTTTTTTACGCTACATTGGAAAATTTTGTAACCTGTGTATGTAAACGTTACTATCTAACATCTAGGAGGGGGGGCGACGGTATATACAGCCGCCCCCCGCGCCCAAATTTTCTCCAAGGGGATTTGTACACAAGAGTCTTCCTTTTGATGTTTTTCTCCTGGTCGAAAAAAATTTCCGATACGACCCCAATTGAACAAATTCGGGCTAAATAGCAAAAATTTCTCCAATTTTTTCCTGGGGGCTACTGACCCCAAGACCCCTGTGAGTTTGTGTTAGTTGCTTTTATGATTATCTTTCCTAAAAGCGTGTGCACGTGTACATGAGTGCATTGTGTACAGTATACTTGCTTAGTACATTATATCGTTTATCCTTTTAGCTGTGTTACCGTTGCTAAATCGACAATTTTATAGTGAATTTGTGGTCTATAATACCGAAAAATTTTCGAACTATGGAAACTCGTCGGCCCGCGGATGCGTATGTGTAATTTTTTTTTTGTTTTGAGCCTCACTATCTCTTTCGGTTGCACTCTGGTCAGTGGTGAGAAACTAGCACTCTTTTTGAACGAAGTATGCTCAGGTGTGTGTTGTTTTTGGCCTTAAAATCAGGAAAATTTTTGAGTGCTTTTTATCACATTTTAAAAAATTCTATAATCTTTGAAAAAAGGGTTGCAGGGATTTTTTGCGTAAAAACTGTATGTATTTTAAAATCTGGGGGCTGCTAGAAGGGTAGTAAAAAATGTGAGTAAAAATAAACAAAAATTTTTTTTGAAAATATTGCAAAATATAGGGTCTTTTTGAAGGGGGTTCCGGTTCCGGTTCCGGTATTTTTAAGTGGTTCCGGTTCCGGTTCCGGTTCCGGTAGTTTTAGGGTTCCGGTCGATCCCTGATATATATATATATATCTATATATATATAGTTGGCTACCGGTAGGCGGTATATAATATATACTGTATACAGGGTTTTTTTTTCAAAATCGACAGTGGGTCCACGTTGGGTCAGGTTAATTTTCGTTGGGTCCAGTTAAGCACTGACTGGGTCAAGAATATATATATATGTTGTAAATCGTAAGTAGATATTTATATTATATAACAGTGGCGTAGCCAGAAAAAAAATTCGGGGGGGGGGGAATGACTTTTCGATTTTTTGAAGTGTATTAGTATGCACCTAATTGCAATTTTAACGCAAAAAGCGACACATTTTAGCATTTGTCGGTCAAAACAATGCTTATTTTCGACCACAGCAGCATCAAACGTAAAATTGGAGGTCAAAACACCGAAAGTTACAAAAATTGCGGGCTGGAAAGGTTCCAAAAACTGTAAAATTTGCAAAGTTTTCAAAATTTTCTGGCAATAAAACCTGTAAATTTACTAAAAATTGTCATTTTTGTGACAATAAAACAGCTAAAACGATACACTAAACAGTGTATTGAGCAAATACATTGCGCACAATCCAACATTATATACAAGCACATGCTTCCAGAGAAGACAAAAGCAAAGAAAACTAAGCCACAGACTAGCAGATTAGCAGGGGTCTGGGGGCGACAGCCCCCAGAAAAAAATTTGGGGAAATTTTCAATTTTTAGGACAAATTTGATCAATTGGAGACGTATCGGAAATTTTTTCCGGCCGGACCATGAAAACCAAAGGGGGGACCCTTGTTGGAAAATTCAGTCGGTAAAAATTTGGCGGGGGGAATTCCCCCATTCCCCCTCTGGCTACGCCCCTGTTATATAATGTCATTTTCTGTGCTAGGTACGCATTGACGTACCCAGAAAAAAATTTCGGGGGAATTAATTTTCCAGTTTTTGTAATGGAATGAAATATATATAGACTTTTTTGCAATTTCGACACAAAAATAAAATGCAAAATCACTGTCACACAGCTGCAGGGGTCTGGGGGCGGCAGCCTCCAGGCCAGAACTAAAGATTTGTTACACAAGTCTACATAACAAAACGTAGTTTGCGGTCATTTATGTAGTCATTTAATCTAAATAAATTCACTGTCCGCTGTCAGTGGCGTATATACCCAGAAAAAAATTTCGGGGGATTGACTTTTTTGTAATGGGTAAAAATACACTTTTGACATTTATTTTAGTATTTACAGTACTTTTAACACTTTAATTCGCAGTGCAAACGCAAGATCAGGCAGTCACAGGTTACTGGGGGCGACAGCCCCCAGAAAAAATGGAGATTTTTTAACTGTTTACGTCGAATTTGGTCAACTGGAAACGTATCGGAAATTCTTTCCGACAGGAAAATTAAAAACTAAGTATGGGAACGTCACATCAGACAGTGTATTATACAAGTAAATTCAGCATAATGTACTTTTGTAGAGATGCATAGGCTTTGATGAAAGATAATAACAAGGACTAGTCAGCCATAGAGATGCAGAGGTCTGGGTAAGGCCGCCCTCAGAAAAAAATTCCAGAATTTTTTGATTTTCAGGCAAAATTCGGTCAATTGGAGACGTATCAAAAAATTTTTTCGGCGGGGCGATAAAAACCAAAGGGGGGACCCTTGTTGACAATTTCTTAAGGTTCAACCAAAAAGGGGGTTTGCGACCCCCCGCGACCCCTCCCTGTCTACGCCCTTGGGTCTGGCTTGGGTCAGGTTAATTTTTGCTGGGTCCAGTTAAGAGAACTTGAGTCTGGACCCACTCGTGGACCCAAAAAAAACCCTGACTGTATATAACTTTTAGTGTTTTCACTTCTCAGCTTTCATTTAGATTTTCCTATGCTCTGGCCAAAAACACTTTTTAAACAAAATAGGTGTCTTAATGTAAAATTGTCAAATAGATTTCATGATGATGAACAATAAAAACATTTTTTGCTGTGTAACAATCGCACAAAGCGAGACCTCTCCACAATTCAATGAAATTCGAGAAAAAATCCAAACCTGAGATTCTGTGTACTTGTATATATGGCGCCAGTACCCCTATAAAGACGCTATTGGGGCGTAATAACTTTACTTTGGCTCAAGCTAAACTCAAAGTCTAAGCCTGACCCTAGACCCAAGCCTAACAATTTTCGCATCAATATATACATCTGCGTGAAAGTTCGCGTATATAAATACTTTTTGTCATGTTCCAACGCAAACTCTTCAGCTTTCATCAACTTTCCGTAAACAGACCACCAATATATAAACCAACAGACCTAGTGGGCATCAGATGGTTGTAGTTGTAGATTTTGACAAAAGGCTTGATCTTGGATCTCTGCGCGACTTTCTTCTTGCCCATCTTTTTGGTGACCTTGCGGGGATACCGTGCAACCCCCACCACTAGGGCGTGGCCGTAGGGACGCTCCGTGGTACCCGATTAATTGATGCTTTTAAGAAACTTGCTGGCTGTTGCATGCTTCGAGATGATTTTTTCTAATCATAATCTTAATTATAACTAATCATAATAGGTTGTAAACTGTCATTGAAACCAGTTGTAGCTGTATACAAATCAAGCTTGAAACGTTAGACACATCAGAAATTTTTACAAATTTGATGGTTTTGACGCTACTTTGGAAAATTTTCGCGATGAAAATGCTATTTTCGGTACTTTTTGGCCAAATCATCTATGACATCTCTCAGCCTCAGCCGAAAAAAAGTGCGTCACGGGACGCACATGGCCAAAAACAGTGCGAAATTTCAGAAAAAAAAGTGCGGCGTTTCGCACTTTTTGACGCAAAAAACACATTTGATACCTTACGAAAATTCATACATACGTCTGACAATCGCTAGAAAGTTCGCAAATTGACGTGGCAACTGATCCGCAATAAAATTTTAAGGATAAAGTTTAATTTCGTGTGTTAACTAAACCTGACACTTATGCTTGATGAAATTACCCTGCTGAAGTGCCGTTTATCGTTACGTTAGAGAAAAAGCCAACTTCGTCATACACGAGGAAAGGCCTCCTTAAAACTAAACAGACGTCAGAAAATATATTTATTTACAGCGTCGAGAAGTGGTGACCGAGAATTCAAGCTTCAACAGGCGTTCAAAGAGCAGATTAGTTTGAAACTCCGACACTTTCCATAACCATATCAAAAACCGACTAGCGTATTGGAGAAATCTGAAAAAGAAGACAAGAAACATGATCACGGAACAAGCAGAATCTCCAGTAAGGGGACGATCTAACACAGGAAAACCAGGAATCTGAATTTTCTGTAAAATTTTTTCGGTTACGGATTTTTCAGCTGTTTTTTACCCTTTCCATTCAGAGACATTTTACAGACTTTCGGAGGAATTTCATACAAATTTTCAAATTCAAATTCAAATTTTTAAATTGAGGGGAAATTCAGATATGTAATTTCACCCGGAATTCAGAGACTCTAAATTTTATCTGAAAAAATGTTACTGAGTTTTCAGATTAATTTCAGATACGTTTTAAACGAATTTCAGATGAAATTTACCTCATATTTACAGATGTGAAAAACATGTGAATTTTCTCTGAAACTCGTGTAAAAAGTATCTGAAATTTATCTGAAAAGCCAATAACATTTTTTTCTGATAAAATTCAGTTTCTGAATTCTGGGTGAAACTATCTTAATTTCCCCTGTATTTATCTGAAATTTGCCTGAAATTCCTTTGAAAGTCTGTAAAATTTCTCTCAATGGAAAGGGTAAAAAACATCTGGGGCCGTATTCTCAAAATTACCTGCAGGTAAAGTTAGGCTAACTTTACCCACAGGTAAGGTGAAGGTAAAGTTAATTCTGTGGGTAAAGGTAAAGTTAAAATTGAAAACGCGATTAACGTAGACGGTTGAGGTTAAAAATTTGCACAATATATTAACTTTAGCTGCGAAACAAGATAAAGCAGTTTCCTGGCCCGAAAATTAAAGGTAACTATAGCTATCACGTTGGCTTTAGTCAATGTTTGAGAATACTTTACCTTCACTTTACCTATTGGTAAAGTTAGCCTAACTTTACCTGCAGGTAATTTTGAGAATACGGCCCCTGAAAAATCTGTAACAGATAAAATTTTACAGAAAATTCAGATTTCCTGGTTTTCCTGTGTAAAGCCTATAATTTTTAGCTATTTATTCAGCAATTTTCTTCGCAAAGGCTGCCGACTGACCAGTCACCTATTTAAGTTATAGAACGAACAAAAAATACCTGTAAATTGAATCTCGGCCACTGTAAGGCTCCACGAATTTGTTCAAGTAACGAATCTCTGCTGGGAAATACTCCATTTAAGTATTCAACATGAGCACCAAACTGAAATCGAAAAGTATATACAAATAACAAAACTAAACGAATTTTTTAGGTGCATATACAAAATTTGCGACCAGAAATTTCCGGAAAAAATTGGCGGTTTTCTTTTCAAAAAATGAAATGAAAGGAAAAATAAAAGTTTACAGTTTACACACCTACATACAGTACTGTGCAAAAAAAAGTTCCCTCTTCGTCGGCGTACGACGAGCTTCGTCGTTCGCGAAAAGTGACGAACGTTGGCCGGAAAGTGACGAAGCAAAATTTTTGTGTTTACTGCGTGCGGAAGTCTATTAGAGTGCCCTGAAGCTAAAAATCATGTTTGACACAATTTGTCAACGTCAAATCGCTTCGTCGGCAAAAGGTGACGAACCTTCGCGAAAAGTGACGAACGTTGGCCGGAAAGTGACGAAGCAAAATTTTTGTGTTTATTGCATGCGGAAGTCTATTAGAGTGCCCTGAAGCTAAAAATCATGTTTGACACAATTTGTCAACGTCAAATTGCTTCGTCGGCAAAAGGTGACGAACCTTCGCGAATAGTGACGAACGTTGGCCGGAAAGTGACGAAGCAAAATTTTTGTGTTTATTGCATGCGGAAGTCTATTAGAGTGCCCTGAAGCTAAAAATCATGTTTGACACAATTTGTCAACGTCAAATCGCTTCGTCGGCAAAAGGTGACGAACCTTCGCGAAAAGTAACGAACGTTGGCCGGAAAGTGACGAAGCAAAATATTTGTGTTTACTGCGTGTGGAAGTCTATTATAGTGCCCTGAAGCTAAAAATCATGTTTGACACAATTTGTTGTATGTTATATGTACGCTTAGATTTTCTAAAGCCATCCTTCCCTCTTGCCAATCGTATGTAATGCTTTTTAGTCTCTTTTTTGCCTGGCACATATGTAAAAAAATACATCCGAAATTGTAAAAAAAGACTAGCCTTTTTTGACTAAATTTTGGCGGCAAAACGCAAAAGCCCGAGAATTAATAAGCGGAAGTAAATAATCTAAGCCTGTGTCGAAACTCGAAGCCATCGCTCAGCAATAAAGTTGAAAATAGTTTAATAAATTTAATGAATAGCGTAGTTGTATAGTCTAAATTGATCTAAATGAGGATATTTTTGACTAAACACCATAATTGCATAAAATATTACTTGTATACACATGTAACATGTGACGCTCATGTGCCTGACAATTTGCCAGGTCTGGCTTAGCCCGTGTTTACATTAAATTTTTTCTGGGTGCTCAACTAAAAAGTTTGAGTGTTTTTTCGACGAGATCAGGTTGTCGGTTGTTTTAGAATGCTTCAAGCTTAAAAAACCAAAAGTTTATTTGGTCATTGTCTGGTCGTCTGGGATTTGCTCGCAGGATTCTCTAACCTGAAATTTTTTGAAATTGAAAGGTATCGTAGAAATGCTGGGGCCACACAGGAAAAAATTTTTTCGAAAAGTGACCGAAAAATGAAGGAAAAATGGAGGAAATGCAATTTGAACCAATTTTAAAATATGTATTCCTTTAAATTTCATACTCATTTCGTGCGTTTTTTGTACATATTTTGCCTAAACTTTTGCTTTTTTTCCTTCAACTTTCGGTTTTATTTCTACACATTTTCAGTTTAATTTTGGCTTAATTTCGGTCACATTTCCGCTAAATTTCCGCACCTTTTCTGTCATTTTTCAGCAATATTTCCTTTAAATTTCAGTCAAATTTCCGCTTAATTTCTGCAACTGTTCTGTTATTTTTCAGCAATGTTTCATTTAATTTTCAGTCATATTTCCGCTAAATTTCTGCAACTTTTCTGTTATTTTTCACTAATGTTTCATTCATATTTCCTTCAAATTTCAGCCAAATTTCCGCAACTTTTCTATTATTTTTCAGCACTTAGTATGTGATTACGGGCCTAAGTGTTACTCACATACATTATGTACACATACACTTATGTACTGTACTTACATATGTACACTTCGCTTAGCTGCTTCGCAATTGTTTCGGTTTTGTATTCACATTATGTTTAGTGTTTGGCTTAGTGGGGGGGGGGGGTAGTTGGGGCTAAGCTAAGCGATTAGTTGGGGATTTGTATTGAGCTCTCTTTCATGCAAGGCTCAACATATGTGAGTGTGCGTGTACGTTTTCAAGTTTACGCTTGAGGTTGGGATTTCAGCTTAAGCTGAGGGTCAGGCTTAAGTTTTGTAATTTTGAAATTTATATGTTTACATAACATGTGATGAGCCTTGCAGCAGGAAAGCCACTTGGTCTGCTGTAGAGAAGGGTTAAGTTGACTTTGGGTGGCTTTTGCCGCCGAGGGAATGAATGGCATGCAATTTAAAGTGCATTAGTGACATTTGCCGACCAAGTTGAGCCTTGTCGGTCTTTTAATCTGTCGAAATAAAAAATGCACTTTGTTTTTCAAGTTAGTTTTTTTGCATTTCTGAGACAGCACCATCGATGTAATTTTTCTTCATGGGCCGTATTCTCAAAATTACCTGCAGCTAAAGTTAGGCTAAGTCGTATTCTCAAACAATGACTAAAGCCAATGTGATAGCTCAGGTTACCCTTAATATTCGGACGAGAAAAGTGCTCTATCTTGTTTCGCAGCTAAAGTTAATGTACTGTGCAAATTTTTAACCTCAACCGTTGACGTTAACCTTGTTTTCAAGTTTAACTTTACCTTTACCCACATTGTAATAAAATCCCGGTCCACAAATTTAGATTTTCCGAGGTATGTATGATATCTTGAAAATAGCATTTTCAGTGTCTTTTAGAAGTGAATGTAGGCCAAAGTTTGAATTTGAAGCCAAACTATGTGGCTAAACCCGAAATTTGAGCCTTTTGTGAGGCTCGTTTTCGCAAAATTTTCAGAAACCCGTATTTTTGCCGTTCCAAGATACTTAAATGAAGTGTAAATAATGTTTAAAAATTTTTAGAACCAAGTCGACACACATTATATAACCCTATTCTTTTTGAAAAATTGGCCAGTCACCTGAAGCCTCCAATTTCTGGCGTATTTTTAAATAAACAAAAATACTTATATAGACCGCCGCCGTTGAAAATTTAAAAAAAAGTGAGACATGCCCGGAAATTTTGGGGTTAAATGCAGTAGGGGGGAGAATAGTGGATCTATTTTTTTAGTAGAGCACCTTGGGGGCAGCATTTTTGCTTCAAGAACCCCTATTTCATTTTCTGGATTTTCTGAGATACGACCCCCCCGAAACCTGAACCCTCAGTGAGGGACGTTTTCGCAATTTTTTCCGAAGTTCTTGTTTTTTCCGTTCTAATCGTGTCAAAATAGTGTCAGATTATTGGTTACAATTTTTTAGAATCAAAATAAAGGCTCTTTGATCGGGTTCCTGCCGAAAAATTGGCCAAATTCGCCAGAAACGTTCAATTTTTGACCAAATTCAAACGTGGCCTTAATTTAGGCTTGGGCTTAGGCTTAGGCTTAGTATGGGGCTTAGGCTTAGGCTTAGTATCAGGCTTAGGCTTAGGCTTAGGTTCAGACGCAATAAAAAATAGAAATTTTCAGAAAACATCCTGCCAACTAAGCCTAGACCATGCCTTAAAACATCATAACGCACTCAAAACTATCCAAAAACAAAGATTACAGCCATTTTTGGCTTCGAACTTTCGCCTACGTTCACTTCCAAAAACAGTGAAAATGCAATTTTCAAGGGGTCATAGCTCAGAAAATCCAAACTTGTGGATAGGGGTTCTATTACAAAAAATATTTCCCTCAAGGTGCTCTACTCCAAAAAATTGGTCCACTATTCCCCCCCCCCCAACTGCACTTGATCCGGATTTTGACCTTAAATTGCTGTGCCAAATTTTTGTGTTCAGGTCTCATTCGTAACCGAGTACTTTGGGTGCAAAGTTTGCACTGAAATTGCAAAAACCTCACAAATGAAACTACCACTTTAAGCAGACTCCAATCAATCTCACCACTGTCGAGGCTAATGATAACGTGAGTATGAACAGCGGAAATCTTGCTAAAAACGCATGGAAAATGACCTCTGCTTTGACTGAAATGTATTCGTAACAATGCGGAATAACGTAAGAATTCGAAAAACACGTCAATTGAAGCAAAAACTTGTAAAAAATATACGGAAAAGCAACTAAATCTAGCACAAATATGTAGGAAAGTGAAAGGAAATATAACCGAAAAGGAAAAGAAAATATACATAACGGAAACATGACCGAAGGAAATATGACCGAAAAGTGAAGGAAATATAAATGAAATATGATCGAAAAGTGAAGGAAATATGACAGAAAAGTGAAGGAAATGTGAAAGAAATATGACCGAAAAGTGAAGGAAATTTGACCGAAAAGTGAAGGAAATATGACCGAAAAGTGAAGGAAATATGACCGAAAAGTGAAGGAAAAATATGTGCCGAAAAATGACGGAAAGTTGGACTAAATGGAGGAAATGTGACGGAAAAATGAAGGAAATATTGCGGAAATGTTGCGGAAATGTGTCTGAAATGTGACGGAAAGTGAGAATTGTTATTGGAGGAAATTTGACGGAAATAGAGAGGAAATGTGACGGAAATTTTTCCTTCGTTTTTCCGTCATTTTTCAGTGACATTTCGAA